>PVKP010012536.1:7047-58150 GCA_004027715.1 Plecturocebus donacophilus
TCTCTCTCTCTCTCTCTCTCTCTCTCTCTCTCTCTCTCTCTCTCCCTGTCTCTCTCTTCCCTTCCAACTTGGAACCCTTGGTGGGCAGTTCTAAACATGAAAGCAACTGCCAGTTTCTGCCATGGCCAGTGAAACTAAGGGGTTTCCATGTGGAAAAACCTTACTGCCACCAACCCATTTGCTTAAGGGACCAGGGTCTTTTTCATGTTTTGTTTTTCCCTCTTTCTTTTTCAGTCTTTCAGTGGTTGTTTCCTACTAGTTCTTTGAAAATTAAGAGCAATTGACTGGGGTCACTCCCAGATATTGCCTGAAGGCCTAGGAAGAAATGGAAATGTAACTGGGGGAGTGTCCCCAGGTCCCAGTTCTGAATAGGTTCTTGGCCTCCCTTACCCTGAAGAATGCAGAAAGGGGCTCTGGAGTTGCAGTAAGCTTACTATTTGAATAAATATTGTGGACCCAAAGAGTTTTGCAGGAGAGTGATTTATTAGACAGACAGACAGAGAGAGAGAGAGAGAGAAAGAGAGAGAGAGAGAGAGAGAGAGAGAGAGAGACAGCTCCTACGATGTTGTGGGAGGGGAATCCAGAGAGAAATATCTGTATAGGTAAGGAGTAGCTGAAGTTTTAACCCTTGAGTTATTCCCTTCCCATTCATGTTCTTGTCCAATGAGAGGAGCTCTTTTAAACTTCCTCTGGGGTGATTGATCTTTGACTCTGATACTGGATTGAGTACTTGGTTCACAACTCTGAGTTACAAAGCCCCCTCCTCCCAGAGCTTTTGATGGGATTTTGGGATAAAGAATCTTCACCTGGCTTTCCCTACCTAGCCCATGCACAAGAATCCCAGACAAATAACTTTACATTTGAAATCCCTCTGGTCCCTGGATAGAGGTGTGGAGACAGGAAACTCTTGCCTTTGAAATCAGGCCCCTCATGGACCTGGGAAGAGAAGTCCCTCAGTCCCCCCTCTGAAAAGAAAAGTCCAGCTGCTGTTGGCATGGGCGTCAATCACTCTTTAACTACTTCCTGCTTTATTGGGGCATAGAAGTGGCCCTGCAGTTGAGGTTTCCTCTAGAGGGGAGTCTTCCAGGGGTACAGGTTGATCCAGAGGTCCACGATAGAACTCATGAGCAAAGGACATCCAGGGTTCCATTTGCAGGATCATTTGTAGGCTTATGGCCTTAATTTTAGAAGAAATGAATTTGACAAGAGGTTAAAGATGAGAGGTTCAAAGGTCAGCAATAATAGAATGGTTATAGTCGGGCCTAGAAGAGAGTAGAGCCAGGACAGCCAGTTGTTAAACAAGCTTCACAATCCTGTTGCTTGGAAGTTTTCAGCCCTCAGGTCAATTGTTCCCTGAGTTCCTTAATTTTGTTTAAGACAATACTTGATTGGTTTACAAAGTAGCAGCATTCTTTTTCTAAAAAGGGACAGGTTCCTCCTTTCTCTGCTATTAGCAGATCCAGGTGCCTTCTATTCTGAAGAGCCATGGCAGCTAAAGAGTTAAGCTGCTTCTGCAGAGTTAAGAGAGTATTAACAACATTTTCCAGGTTATTATTTAACTCCTGAGATAGCTTATAGTAAAACCAAGTAGAGGTAGTAATTTCTGCAATGCCAGTGCCAAGTTTCTCTATTATTCTGACACCCATTATGAAAGGAATAATTAGGGTTTGAGTATGGTGTGGTCCTGGTCCTGGCAAGAGAAGACTCTGCACCTGAGACTTGGTGTAAATCGTCATGGGGGTGGGCACTAGGAAGGAGAGGAGGTGTATTTCCCCAGGGGTATTGTTCAGGCAGTGACAAGCTGAGGTGCTACAAACAAATAATAAGCCTCGTGCTAGGCAGTTGAGGTCTGGGGGTAAGGCAACCCAGTTTTGGCATAGGGAAGCAATAGAGTTGTTAGAATTCACATAAGTGAAGTTTGAGGTAGATGGACTTTGTAGATTGGTGACCAAAGGACCTATAAGCCCTGTTTGATTTGGGGAAGAGTTTATAAGATGTAGTCCAATCCATAGGGGCAACTGCATAGAGTCCAGCTGCAAATAGTAAAGTTGAGAGGGATAGTCTTTTTCATACCAGGATGTAAGTTAAACTCATGAGTAGTTACTTTCCTGGGGATCTCATCAGAAGAGCAAACGTAGATCCTCTAAAGGCTCACAGTTTATGAAGAGTTGTCTCCTGGAAATTCAGACTGTAGAGTGGAAGGCCTATGATTTTCTTCAGGAGGTGTCCAAGGCTTCAGCCAAGTGTGTTGAATTCATGAGTCAATTCCCACCACCTTAACTGCTATTGGGGTAGACAGAATAACCAAAAATGGTCCTTCCCAAGATGGGCCTGGAGAGGGAGAGTCTGAGGGGAGAGACTTAGTAAACACTAAGCCTCCAGGGCAGAACAAATCTTTCCTTTTATCCCTAGGGTGCCCTTCAGGTAAGGTCCTAAGAGCCTGTTGGTACTTAGCTAAGGAAGTTATATCTTTTATTAGATCTGCTGTTTCCTTGTCTAATATGAGATTATTAGTAAGAAAGGGCCATCCATAAAGCATCTCATAGGGGCTGAATCTATTTTCTGAGGAGAGTTTTGAGCTCTTAAGAGTGCTATTGATAATGGAGAAGGCCACGGGAGGTGAGTTTCCTGTGCCAGTTTCTTTAGCTGTCTCTTAAGAATTTTATTCATCTTTCCCACTTTTCCTGAGGACTGAGGCCTCCAAACACAGTGTAGATGATACTGTATTCCTAAGGCTTTGGAAATTCCTTGGGTAACTGCAGCTTTGAAGGCAGGGCCGTTATCACTTTGAAGACAGTGAGGAAGTCTGAATCTAGGGATTGTTTTATTAACCAGGACTTTTATTGCCTCTTGGGCTTTTTCTGTTCTACAGGAAAAAACCTTAACCCAGTTTGTGTAAGTATCTACACATAGTAACAGATATTGGTATTCCTGAGATTTAGGCATATGGTAAAGTCCATTTACCAGTCCTCACCTGGGTAATGACTGGTTAGCTTTTCCCCAGGAGGAACTTTGCAACGTGCCAAAAAGACTAATTTTCTGGCCTATTTCACATCCTTTGATTATTTGTTGGAAGTCTTGAAGATAAATCCAGTTCTCTGGGGACAATCTTTGTTAAAGTGTCCCAGTAGGCCACAGTGCTGGCAAGCTCTGCCAGACTGGTGGCTAACCCAAGCCTTTCCCTCTTCCAAGCCCCTTGGGTCTGGTACGCTGAAGACCATGTCTAGTGCTATGGGCTTTCTTTTGTCCCTCCTGTCCCTTTCAGTCTGTTTCTCCTCGTCTTTATTATAGAACAACGAGGTTGCTAGATGTAGTGGTAATTCTAGATTCTATTCTGGCCCCAGAGCCAGCTTCTGGAGCTTTCTCCTAATGTCCACTGCTGATTGCATAATAAATTAGTCTTTTAGTATTAATTGACCCTCATGGAGTCTGGTGACAGGGGAGTATACTTTCTTAAGGCTCCCATAACTGCCCAAGGAAGGCTGTTGGGTTTTCTTCCTTTCTCTGAGTTATGGCAGATAACATTACAAAGTTCAGGGGCTTTTTCCTAGTTTGCCTTAATCCCTCAAGTATGCAGGTTAATAGATGCCTACAACTCCAGTCCCCATGTTTTGAGTCAGGATCACAGCAAGGGTCCATGCTAGGGACTGCCTGTCTACCTGTAGGGAATCTGTCCTTCTCCTCTGGCATCATTTGATCATGTACTTGACTAAGGTAACAGGTGTCCCCAAACTCTTGAGCCACTGCTAGAACAGCCTCTCTCTCACTGCTGGTTAGGGTCTGACTAAGCAATAGCATGATGTTTTTCCAATCCAATTGAGAGAACTGACCCAGGCCCTGCAGAATATCTATATACTTGTCTGGGTCATTTGAAAATTGTCCTAAGTCCACCTTGATTTACTTTAAATCAGAAAGTGAAAAGGGAGTATGTAGTTTAGTTGGGCCAAATTCTTGTCCTACTGCCTGTAGGGGGCAGACTTGGGACTTCCTAGTAGCTGAGGTTTATCCATTTGAAAAAAGAAAACTTCCACATAGGGGACCTTAATTTATTTACTTTCCCTCTTACAGAACAGGTCTAATTGTAGAAGGGTGTTATAATTTATACTTCCCTTAAGAGGCCATGTTTCTCCACTCAGCAGAGGGTAATGTGGCCACGCTATTTGGCAAACAAAAATGAGCTTCTTCTTCTTCAAAGATTGTGGGTCGAATTGATACCAGTTATCCAGAATACACTTTAAGGGTGTTTTTTTCTTTGGGAAGAGCAGCACCCATACGAAATCAAATACAGGAATTCCCGCAACTACTAGCCCTGGGCATACCCCAGTTATAGCACATTGTAGTTTCCTTACTCCCTAGATGCATGATTATCTTCTGGATCCCCCCATGTGCTGGGGCTAATCATGCCTACTGGCATTTTGGGCACACACTCACTGTCTAATGTCCTCTTCGGCTACCTTAAGACATGGAGACTGCTGGGCTTAGTGGCCCTGTACTGGCATGTCCTTACAGAACTAGCCCAGTGAGGCTTGTGTGATGGTTGTCAATATTCCCTAGCAAGAGTTTAATTAACATAGACATGGCCATAAAACTGCCCTGAGAATAAACTCTTTGAGAAGGGCACCTAAGCACAACAATCTTACAGAAGGTAATGGCTAGCCACATGGCTGAGATGGAACAATGCCCTCAAGACCTGGGCCTTCTCCCCCATCTCACACTCCATTCTAGGAATATGCCCTGGGGTTGTGTGTCCTGTGATTAACTATTTGAGCCATGGACCAGTTCTGACTATGGTATTCTAGATAGAGAAGTTCTGTCATACGGAGGGCCAATCCTAGGCAAGACAAATTGTACATCATCAGATTCTGACACCACTCAGTTGGATTGGGAAATTGAGAGTGACAAAATCACAATATCCTATAGCCTCTAGTACCCACTGATAGACTCTGGCTGTCATAGGACATAACGTAGCACAGCAGACTAAGGGAACTGGCCCTGTGTATTTATACTGTAGGAGGTCCTCATATGCATAAGCCTGAGGGCACCATGGGCAAGGGTCCCTGAACTCCCACCCCAAGATCCTCAGAATCCTAGCAAGAAGGGTAATAGCCTCATGTGTAGGAGATATCTTAGAGGAAAGAGCCAGGAAGAATTTTGCTTTATGGATATCTGGACCCAGGAGGTTGGGGTCTAAAAAGCTGGGCATGGCTCACATAGGTGACTTTTGTTTAGAAGGTCTAAGCAGGGCCACAACGTCAACTGGACTGAACCAGGAGTACAGGACAACTGCTTGCTCTTTCCTCCTGCTGATCCTTGGCTTGGCCCAGAGAAAGAAAGAACAGTAAGAAGGGGAAGCTGGTATGGGGCTGACAATGCTCCCAGTTTTGAAGAGCCAGGTGTTATTGAAGAGTTTGTTCCCAGAAAACCTGACATCTGTGTCTTGAGTCTGGCAGCTGCACACTACTCACACTTAGATGGCCAACAGGCACCCAGTTTTTTTTTTTTTACCTCCTTAACAAATGTGAAAGAAGGGAAATGACTGATTAGCAAGTCAAAGGGGTCCAATATCACTCACTGCTCTGATGTCCAATGTCTCCTGGCTGTCTTGCCAAAAGACATAACTGCGGGGAGCATCCCAAGCTTCCAGTTCCAAAGAGGTTCTTGGCCTTTCTTACCCTGAAGAATGGGGAAAAGGACCCTGGAAGTGTGGTGAGCTTACCGCTTGAATGTATATCATGGACCCAAAGAGTTTTGCAGGTGAGCGACTTATTAGACAGAGAGAGAGACAAGGAAACAGATAGGAAGCTCCCACACTGTTGTGGGAGTGGAATCCAGAGAGGGATATCCGTATAGGTAAAGAGCAGCTGAAGTTTTAATACTTGAGTTATTTGCTTCTCATTCATGTTCTTGTCCAGTGAGAGGACTTCTTTCAAACTTCCTCTGTGGTGATTGATCTTTGACTCTGATACCAGATTGACTACTTGGTTGACAATTCTGAGTTACAGAGCCCCTGCCTCCCAGAGTTTTTGGCAGGATTTTGGGACAAAGAAACCTCACCTGGCTTTCCCTATCTAGCCTGTGCATGGGAAAACCAGACAAAGAACTTTACATTTGAAACCCGTCTGGTTCCCAGATGGAGGCATGGAGCCAGAAAACTCCTGCCTTTGAAACCATGCCCCTTGTGGACTTGGGAAGAGAAGTCTCTTAGAAAGAACCCACTTTTCTGAAGAGGGAAAGATTTTTTTAAAAATATTTTCCATGTGTGGTCCCTGATCCTTACATGTAGTGTGGCTTGAAGCAAACTCATACCTGTTTCAGGCAATTCAAACCTTTTTATATGTTAAATTCTTCCTTTATTGTACTCAACTGGCTAAGGAATTAAAAGGCTTACCCAGCATCCAGTTCTCATTACAGTTCATAGCTATTCTTAAAAATCTCATAGTAAGCTTTGGAAGGAAAATCTGCCTGTGGTGCACCCACCTAACCCAGACCTGGAACTCTTAAGATTTGACCCCACAGGTGGACACTCCATGGGTTCTGTGGACTTCAAACTCTCCAAAGGGAATGCCCTTGGCAGAGGTTCTGAGGTATAGCATTAAACCCTCCTTAGAATCTTCTCTCATAGTTGCAATGCTGCTTGGTCCCAAAATTATTTAGAAACTGAAGTTTGCTGTCTAAGCAGAAAGTGGGATGGTGTTGTATGTATCCAGGCTTTTGTGCTGCTGTTCTAATCAGGCAGCCTGGTTAATGTGTGACACCCTCTTTTGGCACTGTTTGGTCCCAGTGATCCTTGGGGCGGTTTAGCCTTTAAAAATCAACTTCCATGGAGACTGTTTTACCTGAAAATTTTAGTTCACAGCCTTCCTTGGATTATCTTTTGGGGCAAAGTAAAACCAGCAAGCTTTTATTGGATCTGATGGCTAAAGTTTCAAGCTATTGAGTCTGTTTATGTGTGTGTATACACATCTAGATGTCTTTATTTGTGTGTATACTTATTGTTATATGTTGTATTTATTAAATTGACTTATAAGTTAAAGAGTGCCCATAAATTAAGTAAATAAGTCTAAGCAATTGTCAAGTTCACATGACTTAAAGTATAACTTTACTAAACAAGCTAGCTTTAAAATTATTGGTGCAATAAAAATAGAAATGCCTTTCAGAACTGCCAGCATACAGTTTATCTGGATTTTATGTTTCTCTTTGCTAGATGTTTTAAAATGTCAGTGTTAATTCAAGCTGAGAGCTGCTTAGGGTGAGCCTGCCTCCCGTTCTATTCAAAGTCACACGGAAATAAATGTATACCTGATTGCTTCCTTTGGAAAGGCTAATCAGAAACTCAAAATAATGCAACCATTTGTCTCCCACCTGTGATCTGAAAACCCCCAACCTCCCTCCCTGCCTTGAGTTGTCCTGCCTTTCCAGACCAAATCCGTGTTTATTTTACATATGATGATTGATGTCTCATGTCTCCTTTGCTAAAAATAAAATTAGGTACAGTGAAAGGAATAAATGTTTTAGGTAAACTTTTTCTGTAAAATTAAATCTTAAAGTTATTTTTAACACTCATTTGATATCTGGGACAATTTCTATTAAGAAAGAGTTGTAAAGTGGATAAATAAGTTTCTAAAATGGTGAAATTGTTCTTATCTATATATGCCCATCTCTAATAGTTAAGAATTTCTTGCTTTTTAGGGTTTCACTAAGGTTTCAAGTTACTAAGGATGCAAATTTTAGCTAACATGTAATTCTGTATGCAAAATATGCCAGAAAAGGTTATGTTATTAGTAAATAATAATAATAATAAATTTGTCTAATTTAGAAGTTATCTAAATGTTAGTTCAAATTACATATTTAAAAAGGTTATTTATGAAAGAATGTAATAAGGAATCATTAAATAGGGGGAAAATGAGGAAAAAGTTTAAATAGCAAAATGTTCTCTAAAACCTGTTAAAGAATTGGAGACATTTGGCTAACACTTCCATAGTTAAAGCTCTTAGTCTTGATTAAAGTAAAATAAAAATTGTTGTAAAAATTCATTGGCAGTTTGGCAATCCTTTTTTTTTTTAACATAGCTAAGCATGAAGATCAATTTAGTGTAAAACCAAATTTCACATACCGGCTTGCATTGCTTCACACTATGTTTACTATTCTGTGTGGATAGCGCTGAAATAATTATTGGTCATGTACCTAAAATGGATTTCTTAATTGCACAGTATGTATGCTAATATTAGTGAATTTAAGGATATTAAATTGTGTAACAGGAATAAAAGATTCATTATGTAGGTTTTTTGGGTGCCCTAGGTAACACTGTAACCTCCAGGGTAAATTGAGTAAAAAAATTTAGGATTGATTTCTTGCATATTTGTTTTTGCTTCTAGTTTTCATTTGTTTGCTGTTTAGTCTCCTGTGGCTTTTCTTGTGTATGCATATATATATATAAAATCATAATTTTTTGTTTAGTTTCTAGTGAAAGGTTTTATTTGTTTCTGTGTTTCTATTCATTTCCAGCAAGTCATCATTTGTTCAATTTTTCAGGAATTCCTAAGCTACATTTGTTGGGCCTTCAGGAATTAATAGAGCACACCCACTTTTTATCCTTAAACTAACTTTTTGGATTTTAAGCTTCCTGTTACTTTAACTGTGTTGAGAATACACTTACAAATAGAACTTAAGTAATATCTCTCTCTCTGCCTAATTTCTCCATAATTTATTAATTATATGTGAATATTCTTAATTCATGGCAATATGTTTGTTTGCATACAGTCAAGCAAGGTCAATGGAGCCACTCAAAGAGAGGAAACAGAAACCCAGCATGCCTGCAAAGGGGTAAGAATTGCTTACCATTCACTCTCTGGTCTCTTTCTCTCTATGCAAACTGGTTAACCTCTGTGAAGTTTGAAATTAATTGGTTTAATAATAACAAGAGCTTAAATCAAACATTTTTTCAGAAAATGGAAAAATGCAATGCCTTTTATTTGGTTCATGTGACTTAAATAATCTATGGAAAATAAAGATGATTTTAAAAATTATTGATAAAGTACAGGTGTCATTAAAATGTAATAGGTGAAAAAACCTATGTAGGTAAAATGTAAGGTTTGCTGAATGTTTTAAGGTAACAAACTACTTTTTGAATTTTGAAAACTATTTGATTTGCAGGCTGCACTATTGGTAAGGCATGGGGATATATGGAACTAACCTCACCCTTAATTAAGAAGGCAATCCTTGGCTGCAGTTGTCACACAACTAAAGCAACTTACCAAGTTTTAACTTAAAGTTAAAAATTGCTAGGAGTTACCATTATATCATGACAATAAAACTACTGAACATAAATTTATATGTAAGGTGTGTAAAAACAGTAATATGTGTTTTCTGATCAAAGGATATAAGAAGAAATTGACATACAAATTTTTGCCTAGGGTTAAATAATTCTTTTAAGTTAGATAGGAAAAAGCTGAAGATTCAAAGAAGTGATGGAAAAATTGTGGAAATTAATCTTGCAGGAGAGGTCCTTTGTGTGAACATGCTAATTAAATTTAAAAAGATTATTAATGGTATTTACTTCTTTAAAATTTCAGTCATTATTTTGATAAAATAAATAATTTATGGTAATCTGGAATTCCAAAATCAAACTTCTCAAAATCAAAATTGTCTTTTCTAATGCCTGAATTTTGGATGGATCAGAGGGCCTCTGGAAACATCCAGAAAGAAGGTAAACTGCATTATTTAACATTTTTAGGTATATGGGAATGTCAAAAATGGTGTTCAGTCTTTTCTAGTTTATGTTTTTGCGAATCATACTAATATATGTTCCAACATTGTATGGAATTTCTAAAATTCTAATGTCTAAATATATGCTATCAATGATTATGGTTACTATGTTAAGCTATTGTGAACCATAGAAATAACTACATTTTCTAATCAGTGCTATGCACCTAACTTGAAAAGACAACGGTTATCCAAGACGATACAAGTCTAATTTTGATCAAGCATGGATCATGGAGAATGAGGATGGTAACCTTGTCCTTCCCGAGTCCTCAAAGCTTTTAGTAATAAAAGTTCTGCATTTCATGACTCATTATGGAAAAGATAAAATGATCCAAATTAAATACATTGCTATAGTAACTTACAAATTGTTTAAAACAGTTTATAACCAATGCTTAATCTCATACTCTGGGAGAACAAATTAAAGTTTCAGGTACATTTGGTCACCTGATGGGCCATTATACATTTTACAAAATGATTTTATTCAATTGTTATTTTCAATGCATGTTTTCTGCTTGTATAAAAGCTTTCCCATGCAAGATGGCTGACGTTATAACAGTAAATTATGCTACAGTGTGTTTTGTTTACCAGGTAAAGACAGCTTTTTATCCTTTAAATCTTCTGGAAACATCAGAGAAAGAATGTCTTTGTCATCCACACTACAATAAAACTTCAAAACCTTGGGCTTTGGGTTTATGGTCTCACAAATGAGAAGGGTCCCTCCACACTTTTGGAACTGTGCACCCATGTGAAACCTTGAGGTAAAGCTAAACAGGGAAATTTCTCCAAAGAAGAAAATGGCATCTTCAATGTGAATAGCTTTTCCCAAGTTCACAGATTAAAATTTCTACTTTCAAAAGAATCTTAACTTTGATTTTGTTGTTGTTTATACCTCTACCAACAGTAGAAGTGGAGAGGGGTCTGTTATGTGCACTTACGGGGTATAATTTTAATTGTAAAGTGTTTTGCAGTCAGCCTTACACATGGATAAACTTATACTTTGATAAATAAAAAATGAAGGCCCAATGTAGGTAACAAAAAGTTTAATGGTACATGTGTTGCCTCATAATCAGTTAAAAACAAACTATTGGTTCAATCCTCTTAGCCCACATCATGGGTTAAAAAGAACATTGCCAAAGACCTTCGCTTTTTTAAAAGAACATTATTTGTTAAGTACTTTTTCCATGCTTTAATGTAAAGAAGCATTGTTGAAAAATGATTTCCTCATAATAGATTCTATAGCAAATACTATTGTAAAGATTACATTTGCACAACAGACTTTAATAATAGAATTGGATAAACAGAAAAGCATCTGTGCAGCTGCTGGCACTTGTAGCCTGTGAAAAAATATGTCAAATTAACATTATAGAAATTCAGTGGTAGGTGATTCACAAATAAACAGCTTAGTTTTATGTAGTTCATTCTTCAATCTATTTAATTTTAGAAGGTTTGGTTTATGAGGACCTTGAGTAAAAAGCATACTCCCAACTCTTTGTATTATCCTCCTAACAGTCATAATAATAGTCTCCCTGGTGTGCGGCACTCTTTCAAAGGTTTTAAATGCTTGCATGCAGCCATCTCCAGAATGTCATACGGTCTCCCTTTAATTGGAATAACAGGAGCTAAAAGCAATGTACAGCCATGAGGACACCATAACCTATAAATAACGTGTTGAGACTGAGAACTCAAAGTGATGGTAACTGAGAGGGGCACTAAGGCTTTAAGTTTTGATCACAATTTCACCTAAGTGAGAACCTGACCAAAATGGGGAAATTTTTTAAGCAAAGTCCTGGGAGTCCATTGCTTTGGACTAAGCTCATACAACTAGGCTTGAACAAACCAAACCAAACCAAAATGGAGTTGCTCATGCTAAGACTTTAAGGAAACATATAGATTCTAGAGCGGACTGGGTTTTGTTTATTTCTCCTACCTATCTCTATAACAAATATTTCTAATAGCATAGGTATCCAACCCCTGAAGTTCCCATTAAATATTTTAACCAAATCCATTTCCTGTCACCTAGAGACGATCAAGCTTCAGATAATCATGCGACAAAGGTTTCAGCACGTTCCAGGTGAAAACACCACCCCTGGCCATCAAGAATCTGCCCTGCCTCCACCAAACTGTACAGGGCAAAAGTTCTGTGATCCCCCAGAGGAAGGGATATGGTCCAAGCCAGCATGAAGCCATTACAGAAAAAAAATCAGTCTTTCTGCCTCCCAAAAAGATTTATGGGGATCACATCCCTCAGGGGGAAGATGAGGCAGGTAAATAGGGTCTGGAGGCAGGGAACATAAGACCAATTCACACTTCAGCTATAACATAAAACATTCTCTCCTTAAGGCATATGCTCTAAATAACTTTGCAACTTTACTTCATCCTCTCCATTTGGATACCTGTACCCCATGCAACCAGTGGAAAACCCTAGGGGATATTTAGACACCCAAAAATTCTGTAACAGGGCCCTTGGACAACTATGCTCAGTGTCACCCCCACAGTGTGCAGTGTACTTTCATTTTCAGTAAAACCCTTCATTCCTTCCTTGCTATGTTTGTGAATTTTGTCCAATTCTTTGTTCAAGACACCAAGAACCTGGACACCCTCCACTGTTAACAAGACAAAGGCCATATCAAGGGACATCACTAATAAAATTCAGGCATATCAGCCCACAATGATAAGACAGCTATGCACTTTGGTGAGCCTCTTGAGATATTGGCAGGCATTTGGGCCCTATTTGGCTCAGATAATAAAGCCATTGTATTGGTTGACAAAAAAGGGAACTACTTGGCATTGGGATAAGGCTGACTTACCCCTTCTGGCAGTCAACCTGGCCATACAGCAAGTGCATCCTATAAGTAATTGACCTGGTGTCTTCATTTGAACCCGATATGCATGTGATCACAGATGGTTTTGACTGGAGCCTATGACAGTGTACAGATCACTTTAGAACAGTGGTAGGCTTTTGGACACAATTTTTGAAGGGAGCTGAGCTCCAGTATTCTTTAATAGAGAGGCAATTAGTGGCTGCATATGCCACTCTATGAGCTTGCGAAAGTGTGATGAGATGGACTACAGTCATCATGCAGATGACTTACCCAATAGTGGGGTGGGTACCTTCATGGGTAACAATCCCTTGGACTGGGATGGCAGAGACATCCACTTTAGCAAAATTGGGCACCTATTTACAAGTACCTGAGTATGAGCCCCTTAGCAGCAGAATTACAAGAAGTCTTGGGACCTGTAGTCCTGATGCAAGATAAGGCCATGGTTCAACTTGAGCCACCATAAAATCAAGAGCCATCACCATTTAAATAAGGATGACCTCCCATTCCTGATGGAGGGTGGTATGCAAATGGGTCCAGCTGGGATTTCACTGTTGCCTGGACCACTGTCATGGTCCAGCCTAGTACTGATAACATATGGTTTAATATCGGGTGTGGACAAAGGAGTCAATGGGCTGAACTCAGGGCAGTGTGGATGGTGATCGACAAGGAGGAGACACCTATGGTAATCTGCACCAATAGCTGTGCAGGTTATCGAGGCCTGACCTTGACCTTGTGGTTAATTACCTGGAAATTACAGAATTGGCTAGTTGGCCACTGGTGCATTTGGGACCACGCCATGTGGCAAGACCTATGGGAAATGAACCATCAAAAAGATCTAACTCTTTATCATGTTCTAGGCCATTTGCCTTTGGCTGCCCCTGTCAATTGAGGCAGGTGTCTTGGCCAAGTTTTAGTGGTTGGAGTCAGCACCTACACAAGATGTAGCCCTATCTCTGCACCAAAAACTGAGCCATGAAGGCAGTAAACCGTCACAGGTCAATAAGTGCTGGAGTCTATTAGTGTCCATGAAAGACATCTGGGAGGCCTGCCAGAAGTGCTCAGCATGTACATAGACATACCCCAGACAGATATAGCTGCCCAGTGTTATAAATGTGATGGTAGGGAGGATGCCCTTGACTAGATGAAAAATAGATTACATCAGGATGTGGCTGAGGTCACGGGGCATACACATGTGCTGACGGCTGTAGGTATGGTCACCAGTCTGTTGTTTGCCACCCTTGCAGGATGGCTGAGCAACAATGTACCATTCAGGCCCTGTAACACTTGTGTGCCCTATATGGCCATCCCTGACCATTGAAAGTGGTAGGGAAACACATTTTACTGGAAAGCAAGTACAACAGTTGGCACAATGGATAGACATAAAGTGGAGGTTCCATGTTCCATATAAGCTACAAGCTGCTGGTATGATTGAGCAAAGTAATGGACTCCTGAAAAATGGGTAATGCATGCATGTTACTTCCCTGTCTTTGCGGGGCTGGAGTTCAAGGTTGGACCTAATGCTCTAAACCTTGAATGGAAAGCCATGGAGAGGCAGCCCGGTATTTGTTGTGGCACTGCTACAGAAAGCTGTCATGATCATCCACTTAGATACACATCAAGCATGACCTCCTCTGACCAGGTATGGGGATGAATGGTAATCTGTTGTTGCCTGCCCAATGTCATTAAAGGTAGGGGGAACAAAAACCTTAGATTTGGCCATGTAATCTGCAACCCCCCCATTGCCAATAGTTAGCTATTGTAGCCTTCTGGAGGGAGGGCCTATAGTATGATTTACATGTCACTCCTTGGAAATTTAATATATGCCTTCTGCAATTGATCATTTGTTGGGGAATGACCAGGGAAGAAACCCTCCTCTGGGGGACATATGTATTGTCTGTGTGGACTATTATTAGCTCCCCAGTGACTGTAACATGGATACAGAATCCAAGGGAACCATGGGGAGCTGAGAAGATGTGGTACCATTACTGAAGGCAGAGTTGGCTTCTATTTTGCCAAAGTGGAGTGATTTACCTGTGAACAGCTGTGCCTTCCTTATCATTTTGACTGTAAGTTGACATGCTCCAACAGCATTGTGGAATGGGCCCATATCTACTCTGAGGTGACCAACATTTTCAACTGTTGTATCTGCACTGCCCTTCAGCAATGCCTGCAGATGTCTTGCCATGGCACATACATCCAGCTTCTGTGGAAAACTGGACGTGGTTAGAGACCTGGAGTCCCATGGCCAACGTTTGGAATGTAATACAGTAAGCTTTGGATAGGGGGTGCTGCAAAACTCATTGCATGCCCATCCCCTGTCTGACCCATAGTGTCTATGATAGATAGGACTGGTTAGTGAGAGAACACGTGGTGCCCCCACCACAGGTACCAAAATGTATAGAGCAACATCGGGATAATGTCACAATGGGATGGTTGTCCACTGAAGGCTGCACAAATATAACACATGTCACCACACCAAAGGTGATGTAGTGGACACAGGATGGTCATATTTGCCAGTGAACTGGACAGGCTGCTGTACTTGGGGGTGGCCTTATGTGCCTACCACTATTATTCCCACATTGCCTAGATGCCGACATAACTGGGAGGTGCTGTGTTCCCAGTTTTTGTGAGTACAATGAGCCCCCTAGTGGCTCTACCTCTTATCATTAACCATCCCTGAAGAGGTTTCATAACTGTAGAAATGCAAGTTATGGCCCTTGTGGAGCACATCACTCAAACTTTGAATTATACCCAAGTTGCCCTCCTTCTGTTGACAGATGAGGTTGATCAAACCAGAAAGGTGGTACTGCAGAACTGGATGACTCTGGAAATACTAACTACTGCCCAAGGTGACACCTGTGGTCTTTTGGGAATGCAATATTGTCCCTTCATCCCTAACAATCAACAAAACATAACAGCAGCTTTTCAAGGAGTTTCCCAGAAAATCAAGGCAGTTGAGAGCCTTACTGATGACCACCTACAGAAATGGAGGGCATCTCTGGGCTCTAGCCTATGCTGGACACTAATAATTATGTGCAGCATTGCTGCTGTGGCCTCTGAATCCAGAGTTCCACATTGTGGGCACAACTCCCCACTAGGAGAACTCCCTCAACTTAGGTAGTGGAGTGTAAAGAAAATGGCTGTGTTTCAGTCAGGAGTAGGCTGAGGCAGACATCCAGTACAGCATGACACAGCAGATTTGGAGCACAGGGGCACAACCTTGTGCACTATATGATCACATTTGTTAGTCATTTTGATGTAACCTGTTTGTGTGAGCTCACACCTGGTTTTGAACCAGTGTTACCTGTGAAAAATATAACTCCACTATTAACTCTGTAGGAGAGGAAGAAAATAATAAAGCCATGTCCCACCTTCCTATGATTCTTTGAGTGTTCTTTCAGTTCCCTGCCACCCATCCACCGACTCCCCTTGGACTCCAGCTTAGGTTGGAACTTGACATGAGGTAAAAGATTTTTCCTTCAACACTTTAAGTATGTCATGCTACTCTCTCATGGCCTTTAAGGTTTCCACTGAAAAGTCTTCTGCCAGGAATATTGGTGCATCATCGTAAGTTACTTGTTTCTTTACTCTTGCTGCTTTTAGGATTTGTTCTTTATCTTTGACTTTTGGAAGTTTGATTATGAAATCTCTTGAGGTAGTCTTCTTTAGGTTAAATCTGATCGTTGTTGTATAACCTTCTTATACTTTGATATTAATATCTGTGTCTAGGTTTGGGAAGTTCTCTGTTATTAAACCATTGAATAAACTTTCTACCCCCATCTCTTTCTGTATTTCCTTTTTAAGGCAAGTAACTCTTAGATTTGCCCATTTGAGGCTACTTTCTTGATCTTGTAAGTATGCTTTTCTTTTTTTATTATTCTTTTTTATCCTCTTCTGTGTATTTTCCAATTAGTCTTGAAGATAATTTTCCTGTCTTCAAACTCACTAATTCTTTCTTCTTCTTGATCAATTTTGCTAAGAGACTTTGATGCATTCTTCAGTATGTCAATTTATTTTTCAACTCCAGAATTTCTGCTTGATACTTAATATGTTAATAATCTTTGTTAAATTTATCTGATAGAATTCTGAATTCCTTCTCTGTGTTATTTTGAATTTCTTTGAGTTTCCTCAAAACAGCTATTTTGAATTCTCCATCTGAAAGGTCATGTATCTCCATTACTTCAGGACTGAGCCTTGGTCCCTTATTTAGGTTTTTTCATGAGATCATGTTTTCCTAGATAGTCTTAATACTTATTGATGTTTGTATTCATACATTGAAGAGTTATGTATTTATTGTAGTCTTCAGAGTCTTGGCTTATTCATGCTCATTCTTCTTGGGCATGCTTTTTAGGCATTTCAGAGGATGTGAGTATTGTGATTTAAGCCATTTATGCATTTGGGGCATCTTAATACCAGTCATGCTATGGTTCTTGTAAACTTGTAGAGATATTGCATTGGTGGTTTTGGATGGGATCTGGAAGAATTCTCTGGATTACAGGGAAGAGACTCTTGTTCTCTTTCCTTATTTTCCTCAAATAACCAGAGTCTCTCTGTGTGCTTTGTTATCTGTGGCTAGTGGTGGAGTGAAATAAGCACATCCATTAGTCATCACTAGTATAGTGACTGTTTTGGGTCAGACTAGAAACTAGTATAGCCCTGGTTCTCACTCAAAGCCCACCTAAACAACTACCTGGTTACCACTTAGGTTAACTTAAGGTCCTAGGGCTCTACAATTAGCAGATGGTGAAGGAAGCCAGCCAGGCTTCTGTTTTTTCTTTCAGGGTGAATAATCTCTCCAGTCCCAGAGCAGATCTGGAAATGCTGTCTTGGAGATGGGAACTGGAGTAAAAAATCTTATATGTCTACCAAGTATTCTATTTCACTGTGGCTGAGCTAGCTCTCAAACAACATGACGCAGCCTTTCCCACTATTTCCTTCTTTTTCTACAGGCAGAGGAGGCTGACACCATGACCACAATGTCCGTAGACCCACAAGACATATCTACAGACTGTTACTGATGTTCATTTAAGGCCCAAGGGCTCTTCAGTTAGCTAATAGTTAATGCTGCCCAGTTTTGGACTAACCTTTCAGAACAGTGGACTCCACTCTGGCCCAGAGCTGGTCAAGAAATGCCATTTGGAGTCTAGGCCTGAGATCACAGACCACAAGAGCCTGCTTGGTGCTGTACTTCACCGTGACTGAGGTGGTACCTGATTTTTGGTTCTTATTAAGATAATTTTTTGTGTGTGGATTTTTGTTGTGTAGATTTTTGGTGTTCTTGTGTAGTGGATGATCAATAGGGTCTTCCTTTCTGCCATCTTGCTTCACCCCTCTACATCAAGATTCATCTAGACATATTTATAATACCTAGAACAACCACTAAGAAAACAATGCAAAATGATATGCTAAAAACTTTCTTAACTTTTTAGAAAAAGAAAACTTAAAAACAGGATTAAGCAATACAGGAAGGCAAGAAAGGAGATGTAGAAATAAGAAAACAGAAGGAACAAACACAATGCTAATAATAAAATTGCCAAGTTAAGACCTAACATATCAATAAGTACTTTAAATATAACAGTCTAAATATTCTAGTAGTCTAAATATGGTCCAATGGTCTAAACATTCTAAACACATTAATTAAAGACAAATATTGACAGAATAGATTTTAAAAAATAATCCAGCTATATGTGGTGCACAAGAAACTCACTTCAACCCCAATGGCATACATAATTTTAAAAAATAATAGAGAAATGTTAACATTAATGCTATCATTAATAAAATAGGTAGGATTGGCTATATTAATATCACACAAAGTAGACTTTAAAGCAAAGAAATTTACTAAAGACAAAGATAAGCATTAAATGATCATAATATCAATTCACCAAGAAGATAAAACTATCCTAAAGGAACATACATAAAGGATAGAACTTCAAAAAATATTAAGAAATGTGATAAATCTGAAAAAGCAATTACCAAAAGTAGGACTGCTATATCCAGCTATTGGCAATTGTTAGACCTACTATACAGAACGTCAACAAAGATATAGAGGAGATAAATACAATCAACCAATATGACCTAACAAATATAGGATACTCCACCTAATAATTACAGAATACACATTATTTTCTAGTACCCATGAAAAAAAGTCTAAGATAGCCATATCCTGGGTCATAAAACAAACTCAAAATATTTAAATGAATGGAAATCAAACAGAGTCTATTCTCTGACTGTAATAAAATATGAGTAAACATCAATTAAAAGAAATGACTACAGAAAAAAAGGCCTTACGTAAAACAAACTCATGGCTAACATCATACTGAGAAGGGAAGAGTTAAAAGGTTTGTCTCTAAGATCCAGAATAGGAGAAGGATTCCTATTCTCACCACTTGTATTTAATATAGTACTGGTGATCCTAGCCAGAACAATTAGTTAAGAGAACAAAATTAAAGTTATCCTAATTAGAAAGTCAGAAGAAAAATTGTCTTTGTTTGAAGACAACATGGTGTTACAAAAAAACAAAAAACAAACAAAAAGCCCTAAAGTCTTAACTAAAATATGATAGAACTAATAAACAATTTCAGAAAAGTTTCTTGATACAAAATCAACACACAAAAAGAGAACAGAGAAAACTACAAATACTCAGAATTAAACAGTACACTTCTTAATAATCCACAGGTCAAAACGGTCTCAAAGAAAACTAACGATATACGTAAAACTGAATAAAAATAACAATAGTACGTTTCAAATTTTGTGAGATTCAACTAAAACAGTACAGAGAGGAAAAATTACATCATAAAATGCTTACATCAGAAATTAATAGACATCTCAAATTAATAATTTAGGTTTCTTCCACAAGAAATTAGCAAATTAAGAACAAAATAAATGTTATTGAATTTTATCAAACATTCAAAGAAGAATTAATTTTACAGTTTTATAAATTTATTTCATGCAACAGAGAAGAAGATTAACTTTCCAACTCATTTTATGAGACCAGTATTACTTGGACACCAGAACCAGAGACAATATAAAAAAAGAAACTGCAAGTCATTATTGTTCATTAATCTAGATGCAAAAAGGCTGAAAAAATATTAGCAAGTAGAATACAACAATGTATAAAATTAATTATATGCCACAGACAAGCAAAATTTATTTAAAATATTCAAGTTTGAATCAAGATTTAAAAATCAATGTAATCTAATTTGTCAACAATCTAAAGAGGAAAAATTATATAATCATGTGAATTGAAATATTAAAAGTATTTGACAACATCCAATGCTATTTTATAATAAAAATATTCAACAAAATAAGAATAGAAGGCAACTTTCTCAACACGATAAAGGCCATGCATGAAAAACCTACAAATAACATATTTAATAGTGAAACACTTAATATATTATCCCTTAGATTGGGTACAAGCAATTGGATAACCGTAATCAAATAGCCAAAATAAATGAATAAGCTTTCACCTGAACTTTCAACCTCAAATAAAATTTAACTCAAAATATATAATGGATTTAAAGGTAAAAGGTAAAATTATATATTAGAAGAGGACATAGCAGAAAAACTTTAAGATCTTTGGCTAGGGAAAATGTTCTTAGATGTAAGACAAACACATAATTCGTAACAGGAAAAATTAATACAATGGACCCCAGGAAAATTCAAAATTTTTGCACTGTGGAAGACTTTCATAAGAGGATGAAAATATGAGACTTGAACTGTGAAAAACTATTTGAAATATGTATATTCAACAAACAAATATAGGTTAGAATATATAAAAAAAACTCCTGGCCAGGCATCATGGCTCACATCTCTAATCCCAGAAGTTTGGGAGGCTGAGGAGGAAAGATCACTTGAGCTCAGGAATTCAAGAAAAACCTGGACAAAACTGCAAAACCCCAGCTCTTAAAAAAGTACAATTATTAGCCAGGTGTTGTAGCATATGCCTGTAGTCACAGCTACTCAGGAGGCTGAGGTGAATGGAACACCAGAACCCAGGAGTTCGAGGCTGAAGTAAGCTAAAATTGTGTCACTATACTACAGCATGAGCAACAGAGTGAGACCCTGTCTCAGAAACAAACAAACAAACAAAACCTCTCAAAAGTTAATAATAAAATCAAAACAAAATAAAAATGAGCAAAAGATATAAACAGACATTAAATTGAAGAGAATAAACCAATGGGAAGTAGCCTCAAAAAAAGATATTTAACTTCATTAGCTATCAGAATTGCAAAATGATAATAATATTGACAATATGAAATGCCTACAAAACTGCAGAGAAATTATGTAACTTAGGAAATTGCTGGTGGAAATGAAAAATTTTACAACCACCTTGAAAATGAGTTTGGTGGCTGTTGTTTTGAACTTATCATACATTTGCCATATTGTCCAGCCATTGAAACTTGGCATTTATCCGAGAGAAGTGAAAATGTGTATGTTCACTCAAAAATCATATCATGTCACTGCACTCCAGCCTGGGCGACAGACTAAAACTCCATCTCAAATATATATATATTATATTTATGTATATATATATTATATAAATTATATATTATATTTATGTATATATATTATATAAATATATATATTATATTATGTATATATATTATATAAATATATATATTTATGTATATATATATAATATATATTATATTTATATATATTTATTTTGTATATATGTAGGAAAGAAAAGAAAGAAAGAAAGAAAGAAAATCTTTGCATACATGTTTATACCAAATTCATTCAATAAAGCAAAAAATTAGAAACAACCCAGATGTCCTATAGCAAATGAATGGTTAAAGAATCTGTGATATATCCATGCCATTAAACACTGCTTAACTAGCAATAAAAATAACGTATTGATATAGGCAATGACTTGGATGATTCTCCAAACTCCAAACTCCAAACAGTGTGTGTATATATATATATATATAAAGGCTATATTATATTAATAATGACATCTTTAAATGGCACAATTATAGAAATAGAGAACAGATTAGTGGTTTCCAGGGATTAGGGATGAGAACTGGGGAGGGAATTGTGTGCCATTACAAAAGAACATGAGGAATATGTGGCGACAGACTTTTCTGGATGGTGATTGTGGTGTTGGCCACACAAATCTATGTATGTGATAAGTTGCATAGGAGACACACACATAAGTGCATGTAAAACTGCCTAAATCTTACTAAGGCCACTGGATTGTATCAGTGTCCGTCATCTGGTTTCGACATTATGCTATAGTTATACAAGATGTTACCAATATGGGCAATTGGGTGAAGAGTATATGGGATTTATTTTTGTATTATTTAACAGCATACAAATCTCAGTTATCTCAAAATAAAGTAAAAATTGTGCTAACGAATTAGAGAGCAAATTATAAAAAGTTCAGTTTAAAATGGTCAAAGCTTAGGGATGGTGTCAACCAAAAGATAAGTAGCTAATAAACATACCAAAATATGTTCAAATTCAGTCATAATTTTTAAAATCAAAAGATAGTGTGATGCTAGTTTTAATAGTGTTGTTCAAAATTTTTAAAGATGTTATTGATTGTGAAAGTATAAACCAGTGCAAACTTTCTGAATGATAGTAATCTTTAACCAAGATATTTCATTGATAGCACTCTAAAATATTAACGTAATCATTCAGTCTCACTAAGTTACACTTTCAAGGATGGGCACTGTAGCATTGCTTGTCAACAAAAGAAAATGAAAAATACAATTATTATGATTATTTTGAGGTGGAGTCTCGCTCTGTATCCCAGGCTGGAGTGCACTGGCATAATCTTGGCTCACTGTAAACTCCACTTCCTTGGCTCAAGCGATTCTCCTGCTTTGGCCTCCCGAGTAGCTGGGTTGTCCAGGTTGGTCTCGAACTCTTGACCTCAGGTGATCCACCCACTGTGACCTCCCAAAGTTCTGGGATTGTAAGCATGAACCACTGCACTTGGACAAAAAAATGTTATTAATAATTAGTTGAATATTATATGATATAATCACACAATGAAATGGAGTAAATTTATATGTGCTGTCACGGAATAAGCTTCAAGATATACATTGAAAAAAGCAATTTGAAACATAATATTTAGATTATGAGCCTATTACTACAGATACAAATGAAAATAAAGATAGATGCTGGTATATTTATTTTTCCTGAAAACAAGAGAAACTCTTATCACCTGTGTTTACCTTTGAGTATGAGATCAAAGAGTAGAAAATTTGCTAATGTTTTTGTTTTTATTTTTAAATTCTGTTTTCTTCGTTTTTATTGCATATATTTATGGTATAACATGATGTTCTGAATATATTTTGTGACCATATATTTAAATCTACTGAATTTTTAAATCACAAAAGTTGTGTTGATAATAAAATTATAGTTGTATTTTTTCTTTATACATCTTTGTATTAACAAATAGGAAAAATTCTTACAACAAAAAGTAGTTACATGTTAAGGTGGAAAAGCATAAGATTTTATGTGATACTCCATTTAGTCATTTGATATTGACCATGATAATATTTCTGTTTCACTGTTTCTTCCACCTGTTGATGGAAATATCAATATATCATGAGCTGGATTGGTGAGAAGGTTAAAACAAAAATTATTTATGTTTACTCATTGCATGGTAGTATTATTTCTGAGATATTACAGAGGCAGAGTTGTGGATTCAATGTAGATGTCCTCCAAAATTTGTGTGTCAAAATTCTAACCTCCAATGTGATGGTATTATAAGATAAAGAGTTTGTAGGGTGACTTAGGTCGTAATGGTAAAGCCTCCAAGCATGTGATTAGTTTCCTTATAAAATACCACCCCAAGAATTCTCCAACCCTCTTTGGGCCATGCGAGAACACTACAAGAATCTGTGAACCAGGAAGAGGACACTCACCAAAATGCAGCCATGTCAGTACCCTGACCTCAGACTGTAAGAAATAACTTTCAGTTGTTTATAAGTCACTCAGTCTATAGCAGTCTGTTATAGCACTCCAACCTAAGACAGTGACAGATCAGAGCCACCATCTTGTTCTTTAATACATCTTCCTAAAATTCTGTGATTTAAAAATGTCTAAATTTGCACCATAAGTAGTCTCCACAAGGAACCAATATTGACCCTTACCCCCCACAATGCAAATTACTGTCAAAAGGCAGGTGCAACATAGTTATGAGAAAAAAAGGAACAGGAAACAGTGAAAAAAGGAGAGCATCACATAAGTTGTAGTAGATACTGTTTTTAAAATTAGAAATAATTCTAAAAGGCATGGGTTATTTCATATTTTATTAAAGACCA
Organism: Plecturocebus donacophilus; assembly: GCA_004027715.1. Lineage (NCBI taxonomy): Eukaryota > Metazoa > Chordata > Mammalia > Primates > Pitheciidae > Plecturocebus > Plecturocebus donacophilus. The sequence continues at coordinate 30,908 of PVKP010012536.1, forward strand.
TAAACAGAAATAAGAGGAATGGGCTGAAGGATAAGAAAATTCAATCTCTAAAATATCATTTGGATGTTTGTTTAGATCACAGCCTATCCTATTCAAGGCATAAAACTTTAGTCATTTAATGAGGCAATTATTTGTTATATGGTATATTTGCATAGTTTCTTCATGGGAGGTTTACCCTCTTTAAAATTGGTTTAAATATTAGGCCTAACATTCTTAGCAATCAGCAAGTATTAAAAAATATAATAACCTAATTATTAAATCTATTTTTTACAACACACCATATCTACTATTTAGGCTAAAAGAAAAAAAAAAAACACTGACACACTGGAATTATTTTAAATGAAAACTGTGAATCGGTGTTTATTTATTGTAATTTTAAAATTTTTTAAATTTTTTGACCTATAAACTTATAAAATACCTAAACAAATCCAGGAGCTGGTTTTTTGAAAAGCTCAACAAAATAGATAGACTGCTAGCGAGACTAACAAAAAAGAAGAGAGAGTAGAAACAAAAAGATGTAATAAAGAAATGATAAAGAGGAGATCACCACAGATTCCACAGAAATACAAACTACCATCTGAAATTACTACAAACACCTCTATGCACATAAACCAGTAAATCAAGAATAAATGAATAAATTCCGGGACACTAACACCCTCCTAAGACTAAACCAGGAAGAAGTTGAATTCCCGAGGAGACCAATAACAAGATCTGAAGTTTAGGAAGCAATTAACAGCCTACCAACCAACCAAAGTCCAGGAGAGACGGGTTCACAGCTGAATTCTACAAGAGGTGCAAAGAGGAATTGGTACCATTCCTTTTGATACTAATCCAAACCATACAAAAAGAGGGAAACCTGTGTAACTCAACATCATCCTGATACCAAAACCTGGCAGAGACACAACAAAAAAAGAAAACTTCAAGCCAATATCCATGATGAACGTTGATGTGAAAAATCTTCAACAAAATACTGGCAAAGCAAATCCAACACCACATCAAAAAGCTTATTCACCTCAAGTTGGCTTCATCCCTGGGATGCAAAGCTGGATCAACATGCACAAATCTATAAATGTAATACATCACATAAGCAGAACCAAAGACAAAAAAACACATAATTATCTCAATGGATGCAGAAAAGGTGCTTCTGACAAAATTCAGTAGCCCTTCATGCTAAAAACTCTCAATAAACTAGGTATCGATGGAACATATCTCAAATTAATAAAAGCTATTTACAACAAACCCACAGTCAATATCATAATGAATGGGCCCAAACTGGAAGCATTCTCTTTGAAAACTTCCCTCTCTCACCACTCCTATTCAACATTGTATTGGAAGTTCTGGCTAGGGCAATCAGGCAAGAAAAAGAAATAAAGGGTATTAAATTAGAAAAAGAGGAAGTCAAATTGTCTCTGTTTGCAGATGACATGATTGTATATTTAGAAGACCCCATCACCTCAGCCCAAAATTTTCTTAAGCTGATAAGCAACTTCAGTAAAGTCTCAGGATACAAAATCAATGCACAAAAATCACAAGAATTCCTATACATCAATAACAGACAGAAAGCCAAATCATGAGTGAACTCCCATTCAAAATTGCTACAAAGAGAATAAAATACCTAGAAATACATCTAGCAAGGGATGTAAATGACCTCTTCAAGGAGAACTACAAACCACTGATCAAGGAAATAAGAGAGGACACAAACAGATGGAAACATATTCCATGCTCATTGTTAAGAAGAACTAGCATCTTGAAAATGGCCATACTGCCCAAAGTAATTTATAGATTCAATGCTATCTGCATCAAGCTATCATTGACTTTCTTCACAGAATTGGAAAAGAACACCTTAAACTTCATGTGGAACCAAAAGAGAGCCTGTATAGCCAAGACAATCCTAAGCAAAACAAACAAACAAACAAACAAAAAACAAAGCTGAAGGCATCATGCTACCTGACTTCAAACTATACCACAAAGCTACAGTAATCAAAACAGCATGGTACAGGAACCATAACAGAGATATAGATCAATGGAACAGAACAGAGGCCTCAGAAGTATTGTCACACATCTACAACCATCTGACCTTTGACAAACCTGACCAAAACAAGCAATGGGGAAAGGATTCCCTACTTAATAAATGGTGTTGAGGAAACTGTCTAGCCATATCTAGAAAGCCGAAACTGGATTCCTTCCTTACACTTATAAAAAAATCAACTCCAGAAGGGTTAAAGATTTAGACATAAGACCTAACACCATAATAACCCTAGAAGAAAATATAGGCAATACCATTCAAGACATAGGCATAGACAAGGACTTTAGTAAAAAAAAGCCAAAATAGACAAATGAGATCTAATTAAACTTAAGAGCTTCTGCACAGCAAAAGAAACTGTCATTAGAATGAACCAGGAACCAACAAAATGGGGAAGAAAATTGCAGTCTACCCATGTGACAAAGGGCTAATAACCAGACTCCACAAAGTACTTAAACAAATTTACAAGAAACAAAAAAACAACACCATCAACAAGTGGGCTAAGGATAGAACAAACACTTCTTAAAAGAAGACATGCAATCAACAAACATGAAAAAAAAGCTCATCATCACTGGTCATTAGAGAAATGCAAATTGAATGGCGATTATTAAAAAATCAGGAAACAACAGATGCTTGAGAGGATGCGGAGAAATAGGAATACTTTTACACTGCTGGTGGGATTGTAAATTAGATCAATCACTGTGGCAGACAGTGTGGCAATTCCTCAACCATCTAGAACTAGAAATACCATTTGACCCAGCAATCCCATTACTGGGTATATACCCAAAGGATTATAAATCGTTCAATTATAAAAACCCATGCACACATACGTTTATTGCGGCACTGTTTACAATAGCAAAGACTTGGAACCAACCCAAATGCCCATAGATGACAGATTGGATAAAGAAAATGTGGCACATAAACACCATGGAATACTATGCAGCCATAAAAAAGGATGAGTTCATGTCCTTTGCAGGGACATGGATGAAGCTGGAAACCATCATTTTCAGCAAACTGACACAAGAACAGAAAACCAAACACCACATGTTCTCACTCATAAGTGTGGGTTGAACAGTGAGAACACATGAACACAGAGAGGGGAACATTGCACACTGAGGCCTGCCAGGGGGTGAGGGAGCTAAGGGAGGGATAGTAGAGAATGGGAAAATTGGGGAGGGCTAACATTAAGAGAAATACCTAATGTAGATGACGGGGGAATGGATGCAGCAAACCACGATGGCACATGGAGACCTATGGGACAAACTTGCATGTTCTGCACATGTACCCCAGAACACAAAGTATAATTAAACAAATAAACAAATAAAATACCCAACCTCTCTAAGAATTATATATTTCTAAAATAGTAATATAGTGCCTTTAAATCAAATTAGTAATATATTTTATCAGTTTACCTAGTGATGAGAAGAATACAGTGAAATGAAAATTTGGAGACATCTTTTTTGGGAGATAAATTAAATGCAGCATTATTCTTATTGATATATAACATTTGTACATATTTATGAAATATGTTTGATATTTTGTCATATGCATAAAATGTGCAATGATCAACTCCGGGTATCTGGGATATCAATTACTTTGAGTACTTATCATTTCAACTTCTCAGTTCTTGCTACTGTTAAATATATAAAACATTATTGCTAAGTATCATCACCATAGTCTGCTGTGGAGCTTATTTGTCTTATGTAACTCTATGTTTGTACACATTAGACAACCTCTCTCCATTATGTCCACCTATAGTTTTTCTAATCTCTGTTATCTATCATCCTCCTCTCTAATTCTATGAATCAACTCTTGTAGCTCCTACATTGTGAGTTAGAATAGTTGTCTTTCAGTACTTGTATTATTACACTTAACAAAATGACCCCATTTGGTTCTATGTTGCTTTAAATGACATAATTCCATTGCTTTTCATTGCTGAATAGTATTTCATTGTGTATATACACCACATTTTTCCTTATGCATTCATCTGTAGATGGACACTTAGATTGATTCATAGGTTGCCTATTGTGAATAGTGCTATAATAAAATGAGGGTGAAAGTACGATTTTGATATGCTTATTGTTTTTCCTTTGGAAAAACATCAGTAGTGGGAATGCTGAATAATATGATAGTTCTATTTTCAGTTTTTTGAACACTTTCTGTATTGTTTTCCATAGTGGCTGTACTAACTTACAGTCTCACAAACAGACTATGAGTTTCCCGTTTCCCACATTCTGCCAACATTTGTTATTGTCTTTTCAATAATAGCCATTCTGATTTAAGTAATATGATATATCATTGTGATGTTGATTTGCATTTCTCTGGTGATTAGTAATGTGGAGTATTTTTTATATACTTGTTGGCTATTTGTATGCCTTCTTTTTATAAATGTGTCTATTTAGGTCTTTTACTCACATTTTAATGAGATTATTTATTTATTTTATTACTATTTAGTTATTTGAGTTCCTTATATATTCTGGATATTATTCCCTTGTCAAATGTATACTTTGTAAAAATTTCTATCATTAAACAGGTTGTCTCTTTAATGTGTTGTTTATTTACTTAATTTGTATAGAAGCTCTTTAGTTTAATAGTGTGCCATTAGTCTACTTTGGTTTTTGTTGCCTGTGCTTCTGAGTTCATGGCCATAAAATATTTGCCTAAACAAACCTTCTGAAGTGTTTTATTCTAATAGTTTTATAGTTTTGGGTTTCACGTTTAAATCTTTAATCAATCTTGAAATAATTTTGTATACAATAAGAGGTAAGAGTCCATATTTGTTTTTCTGCATGTGGATATCCACTTTTCTCAGCACTGTTCATTGGTTTATGTTTTTGTTTTCATATCAATGCCATGATGTTTTTGTTATCCTAGACTTATAATATATATTTGAAGTCAGGTAGTATGATGCCTCAAGCTTTGTTATTTTTACTCAAAATTGCTTTAGGTATTCAGGCTCTTCTTTTATTTCATAGACATTTTAGGATCATTTTTGTTATATCTGCAAAAAATGACTTTGGTAATTTTATAGGGATTACATTGAGTGTGTAGATTGCTTTGGGTAGTACAGTCATTTTAATGGTTTTAATTCCTTCCATCAGTGAGCATAGTACATCTTTCCATTTGTTTGTCTCTTCTTCAATTTCTTTCATCAGTGTTTTATAGATTTCTATAGAGATCTTTCATCTCCTTGGTTATAATTATTAGAATTTTTTTTGTATATATTGCAAATGACATTTCTTTCTTTACTTCTTTGTCTGGAAGTTTATTATTGGTGCTTGGAAACACTACTAATTATTCTATTGTAATAACTGCACAAGTCACAGAGTAATGTCACAATCTGAGTTGTAATTCAGGAGTCCTTTATTAATTAGCTGGTGACCAAGAGACGGCTAATGCTCAAAATTCTCTCAGCACTGAGGAAGGGGCTTGATTTCCTTTTATACCTTGATTTAGGTAGGGGAGTGGGAGCCTAGCTGAAACAGAATTTTACAGAAGCAGAACAAGCAAGTCTAGTAACCAGGAGGGAGGATGTTCCCAGGATTGTTGGCTGCCAAGGTTATTTCTAAACAATCACCAAGGAGGGTTCAAAGAGTTATTCACAATAGCAGGTGTGCTTGCCAAGCAGGATGTAGTTACATCAGTTATATGGTAGGATAATCACAGAGTCAGTGTGGCATAAGCACAGCATTAGTGTGGCCCAATTATGCACTCGAGGGAGACATGGCAGGGAGGGAGACGCAAAAATGGATGTTGCAGCCAAGATGGAGTCAGTTAGGCTATCACACTAAGTTGATTTTTTATACTGCATCTTACCTAAATTTTTAAAAATCATATATAAGAATCTCTTGGTGGAGTAATTAGGTATTTCTAAATATAAAATCATGTCATCTTTGATGACATGATATTTTCACTTCCTTTTATTCCAAATTGGATGCCTTTTATTTACTTCTCTAGACTGATTGTTTTGGCTAGGATTTCCAGTACTATGTTGAATAGGTGTGGTGAAAGTGGGCATCCTTGTCTTGTTCCTCTTGTTAGTGCAAAGCTTCTCTCTGTTCAGAATTATTCTACTTGTGTGTTTGTCATATATGGCATTTATTATGTTGTGGTATGCTTCTTCTATGCCTAGTTAGTTGAGAGTAAATCACAGCAAAATGGTAAATTTTGTCAAATGATTTTTCTGCATGTATTGAGATGACCATATGGTTTCTGTTCTTCATTACTTTTACATGATACATTATGTTTATTGTTTTGCATATGTTGAAGTATTCTTCTTTTTCTAGGATAAATCATATTTGATCCTATTATCTTTATTACATAATGTTAGATTTGGTTTACTAGTGTATTTTGAGGACTTTTGTGTCTATGTTCATCAGGATATTGGCCTGTAGCTATCTTCCATTGTTTTGACCTTGCCTAGTTTGGTATCACGGTAATTCTGGCCTCATAGAAAGAGTTAAGTATCATTTCCTATTCTTCCCTTTTTCTAATAGATTGAGAAATATTGGTGTTAGTTATTTTTATAGACTTGTAGAATTTGTCAGTGAAGCCATCTTGTCCTGGACTTTTCTTTCTAGGCAGAATTTTTTTTTAATTGATTCATCCTAATTACTTATTATTGCCATTTTCAGGTTTTCTCTGTCTTTGTGACATAATTTTGGTAGGTTGTGTTTGATTTTCTCATTTTATTTATTTGGAACTTCTCTCTATCTTGGTTAGCCTAGCTGGAGTTTATCATTTTGTTTATTGTTTTCTCAAAAACAGCTCTTCATTTAAGTAATTATTTTATTGGTTTTAACTCTCTATTTTATTTATTCTGTCTAGATCTTTATTACTTTCTTCATCTACTACTTTAAAGTTTGTTTTCTTTTTACTTTTCTAGTTCCCTCAGGTGTATTAGTAGACTGTTTATTGACATCTTACTACTTTTGTGATGGAGGTGTTCATTGCTATTTGATGAAATGTTCTGTAAATATCTGTTAGGCCCATTTGGCCTAAAGTATGTTTATAACAAATGTTTCTTTATTAATTTTCTGTCCAGATGATCTATCTAATATTGAGAGTGGGGCATTTAGGTCCCCAACTATTATTGTATTGGAGTCTATCTCTCTTTAAATCTAATAATATTTGCTCAGTATATCTGGTTGCTTCAGTATTTGTACATATATATTTAGAATTGTTATATTTTCCTGCTAAGTTTATCACTTTATCATTATATAATAACCTATCTGGTCTCATCATTTTTTACAAACTAAAGTGCATTTTATCTGATGTAAATATTGATACCTCTGCTCACCCTTTTTTTCCATTTGCATGTATTATCTTTTTATATCCCCTTACTTTAAGTTGTACGTCTCTTTGGAGTTGAGAAGAGTTTCTTATAGGCAGTGTTTATTTGGGTCTTGTTTATTTATTCATGTAGCCAGTTTATATTTTTTAAACTGAAAGTTCAATTGATTTACATCCAAGGTTATTAGTCATGTATGAGATCTTATTCCTGTCATTTTATCATTTGATTTCTGGTTATTTTACATATCTTTTTTCTTTATTTCATTCTTATTTTGTATCATGGTGGTTTTATGTGTTCTTTTGTGTGTGGTAAAATTTAAGCCCTTACTTTTAATCATTTGTTTGTTTTCTTTACAATTTTTTTATACTATTGTGTATTTTCATGGTGGTAGAAATTTTCCTTTTAATTTCAGTTATGTATATCTCCCTTGAGCATTTCTGGTAAGGCAGGTATAGTGGTTATGAATTCCCTCAGATTTTGCTTGACTTGGGAAGAATTTATTTTTCCTGTATTTAGGTAGGTTAAGTTTTCTAGGTATTATATCATTGGCTGAAATTTCTTTTTTCTTTCAGCACTTTGAATATATCATCTCATTCTATTCTTGTCATAAGGTATCTGTTGAGAAATGCACTGTTAGCCTGATGGGAATTCTTTTATAAATGATTAGATGCTTTTCTCTTGCCGTTTTAAAATTTTCTCTCTTTGTTTTTGACTTTTGACAATTTAACTGTAACTGTTCTGTGGAGATGACCATTTTGCATTTTTCTCTTTGAGAATTTTTGAGTCCCTTTTATCTGTATATCTAGATTTCTTGCTGGAATTAAAAAAAATTAGCTAGTATTTTGTTAAATGTATTTTGTATCCCTTTATTTTACCCTTTACCTACTGGGACACTGAAATCTGAATATTTGGCTGCCTTATGGTATCCTATGTGTCATGTAGACGTTGTTCATTTTTTTTAAAAATCTTTCATTTCATTTTTGTGTGACTGAGTTACTTCAAAAGATCTGGCTTCAAATTTTGAAATTCTTTATTGCTCTTCATTATAGTTCATTGTTAAGGATTTCAAATGTATTTTGTGTTTTATTCAATAATTTTTTCATTTTCAGAGTTTCTGTTTGGTTCTTTTTTGTTATATCTATCTCTTTGATAAATGTATTATGCATATCCTGAATTTGTTCTTATTTATGTGCACTGTTTATGTTGGTCCTTTTGCATTTAATTGAGCTTCTTTAATATAATTTCTATGAAGTCTTTCTATGAGGTTTTATAACTTTTTTTATTGAAATATTTTGCTGGATTATTATTGCTTATTTGGACATGCCAAATTTTCTTGCTTTTTAATGTTTCTTAGGTCCCAACATAGACATCTGTGCATCTGGTATAACATTTGTTTCTTCTATTTATTGAGTATGCTTTTGTAGTGGAGGGATTTTTTTCTGAAGATATATCAGAGGTATAGGTTCAGAAGAACATTTTGGCTTTAGTTCCGGGTACATTCAGTAGTGCAGTATCCATATGATTTATTCAGCTGTAAACAGTGTCAGAAGTATATTTTATTTTCTTAGCGGTTTAGAGTGCAAATGTTAATGTAGGCTTTAATAAAATTTTCCTAAGAATGGGGACATCAGGTGGGCTAGGCCTTGGGCCCCAATGGTGACATCGGCGTGATGAATGTGCCTGTGTTTGGTTTCCAGGATGACATCCTCTGGCATAGATTTTGGGGCCTCCATGCAGCTTTTTCAAGTGGTAATATTAACAGAGTTAGGCTGCACAAGTGGATAGGTCCTCATTCCTTGGAAAGTAGTTGTGGCATAACTTATGACACTAACAGTGGTGGGAGAATTCTTTGTCTCAATAGAGGTTCAAGCTAGTGTTGGTGTTGTCTGTGATGGGCTGGGCTAGTCAGTCCACAGGCCTGCATGTGCTACATGTGGTGTGGGTGGGTGATTGCTGTGATTGCAGTGACAGGCTGGGTGGGAAAATCCTTGGGCTCCCAGAAGTAGTGCTCAGATGCCAACAGTACTGGATGGAACAGGATAATTCCTAGGCCTTCAGAAGGCATGCTTAGGCACCAGTGTAGTCAGTTCTGGAGAGGCCTGTTCTCATTCTGGCAGTGAATACAGGCATTGTCTATGGTAGGCAAGAGAAGGGTGATCCCCTGGCCCCTGCTGTAAAATGCTCAGATGAGGACAAAAGTAGCTTCTCTATGTCTCTGCTGCTGAAGATGGTGGGATTGCTTTCAGTGGCAGCAGCCATAGATAGGCTCCTGGAAGGATTGTGCTTTGGCCCCAGGTGGTAGATGCAAGTGGGGCAGCCTTTTTCCAGGGCACTTGTAAAATGCATGGCGGCCTTGCCATGGGGAGCAGTGGAGTCACTGCCAACGGCTTGCCTTTTGCCCTGGTGACAACAGCCAGTGGCAGCACCCAGCTATAGGCAAAGTATGTGATATGGTTTGACTGTCTTCCCACCAAAATCTCATCTTGGTTTGTAGTTCCCATAATCCCCATATCTTTGGAGGGACTCAGAAGAAAGCAATTAAATCATGGGGACAGTTACTCACATGCTGTACTTGTGATAGTGAGTGAATTCTCATGAGATCTAATAATTTCATAAGGGGCTCTTTATTCTTTGCTCAGCACTTCTCCTCCATGACACAATGTGCAGAAGGACATATTTGCTTCCCCTTCTGCCATGATTGTAAATTTCCTGAGGCCTCTCCAGCCATGTTAAGCTGAGAGTCAATTAAACCACTTTTCTTTATAAATTATCCAGTCTCAGACAGTTCTTTATAGCAGAATGAAAATGAAGTCATACAGTAAATTGGTACCATAGAGATACTAGATCCTATAAAGATATCTGAAAATGTGGAATCAATTTTGGAACTGGATAAGAGGCAGAGGTTGGAACAATTTGGAAGGCACAGAAGAAGACAGGAAAATGTGAGGATGTTTGAAGCTTCCTAGAGACTTGGAGGGCTAGAAGAGAGGCAGCAGATGTCGGAAGGTTTGTAAAACTATCAGATTTCACAAGACCTCACTATTATTAGAACAGCAAGATTCACTACTTTATCTCTGGCAATCCCTACCCCATGACAACACACACACATGAACACAAACAATTCTTATCTCCCTAGTCAAAAGTTCAGGAAGCTCTACTTCATTGTAAAATAATTTTGTGATACATGAAACCAGGGTCCAGTGATCCATGCTTTTATATAACTGAAATGATGGATGCTTCCAATTGAAGAGATGTCGTGAATCTTCTGGCTTGTTGTTCTGACAAAATGGCTTACCAGACCTCCATCTCCTTTCACTGGAAGTTTTACATTCTGAGAAGAACAGAGTTTATTAAACTTTATTATGCATCAGTTCTAAGTGGAAATGTCCTAATTGAATATCCTACTATGATTACTAAATAAAGCAAATTGATCTACGTTCTAAGTACATCTATTAGAACTTAGAGAATTAGACCAGTTGAAGAGCTAAAAAATAATTCCTACATGAAAGAAGCATGACTCTATTATCATCTAATAAAAATTAGACAAAATGACTATTTACATTTTAGTGCCTTATAGAAAGAAGTATAATTGTTATGTGATGTATGTAAATCTAATTATTCACTGCAGATACAAAGACTTTTTAACTTAGCCATATGCTCTTCCTTGATATCAGCTTTTAACATCTTTTGAGATGAAAATTGAATAAAATATTTAAAAATTCTGTAATCTGACTTTCCAGTAAAAGAGATGTATTTCTAATCTGGGACAATCTCTCAATCTTGAAATCTAGTAGTGCAGACAAAATAGTCTGGAAAAGTCCTACTGCATGCTTGTATGGCTTAATAGAACAATGTTTCCATGTATTATTTGAGGGTTTCTTTGTACTATATCATATAAAATTATATATCATCTTTTTACAAGTACTGCTCATTTAGATTACTCTGTATGTTAAACCAAGTAATGGGTTGCAAAACTAGCATATGTGACAAGATTGCTGAGTATATTAGAAATTTAATCAACAAAAAACTAACCGCTGTCACTAACAGCATACATATATATAATAGTATATATATTTAAATATTTATAATAGCATATATATAAATATATACAATAGCATATATACATAACAGCATACATATAAACATATACAATAGCATATATAAATATATAAAAGCATACATACAAATATATACAATAGCATATATAAAAATATATATAATATATATAATAACATATATACATGTGTATGAGCTAGTGATGTTTGTTTAAATAATGTCTAGTAATAAACATATAAACATGTGAGTTATGAAATCTGATTCCTAATGGTAATAATTCTATCTAATTAAGTTTTCCTTACCTTCTAGGCATTGTCTAAACATTTTATTCATTTTAACTTATTTAATCCTTGAAGCGTTTTTTGAAATATGTTTGTTGTTTATATTTGTTTATTATTTTGTAGAGGTGGGCTCTCACTATGTTGACTAGGCTGATTTTGAAATTCTGGCCTCAAGTGATTTTCTAGTCTCAGCTTCTCAGAGTGCAGGTATTACAGGTGTGAGCTTCTGGTTGGGAATGTTTTCTTCAAAAAATTTACAAAATGGTAAACATTAAAGAACAGCTTTCTTTAGGTAAAAACAAATGAACAAACAAACAAAAGCCAGCTTGTAAGCGACATAGCCAAGAAGTAAACTCAAATACTATTGTTTAACTCCAGAACCTAATTATTTAACCATTACTTAGTTGTTTCAAGTAGAAAGTCATACTACTGATGAAGAGCAGTTGATTTGTCCTGAAAGTATCATCAGTTCTTCCAGTTTAAAACTTCCTTTTTTTTGGAGTTATTTGTCCTAGTTAAAAAACAGGAATTCACATATCTTCATGACATTAAAAAATAAGGTCATATCTGCATGTGCTGTTTTTCTCTGCTCACTCCCATAGATCTTATCTTGTTTATGCTTTAGACATTTACATTTTTCCTTCCTTCAGCTGCTTCTAAAGTATTCTCTACTGATGACAAGTGTAATCATCTCTTTTTTTTTTTCATTATACTGAAAATCTTGTTAACTCAGTCATTGCCTTGGATCTTTCTGTTGAAAGGCAATTATATTGAAACATATTAAGCTGGCTGTGACTTCCTTTGTTGTTCTGCTTTGGGCAGTTTTCCCTTCAAACTTCTATAGTATGTCACAGCTTCCCCTAACCATGATGATCTCTTACTTCAAACAAAGGTTGTTTGTTGGTACTTTAACTCACTTTCAGTCCCCACACTGAGAATTGTGAGACTATCTTGATCTACTGCTTAAGAGGACAAACCCAGAGAAATAACATATAATCTTAGATACATCTCCATAGAAAATGTATGCAGCGGATTCGACTCTTTTTTTCAGAGGCCATACTGAATGTGAATTCATGTTCATGAAGACAATGCAGGAGTAAACAAGTAGGAATCCTCATGAAATAATATGTCTCTTATCTAGTTATTTCTATCATATTACTTCTTTCCACATCAGGATAACCATAGTCTACCCTTTCATTCTGATGTTTTAATTGTCCCTTCCCCACAATGGAAAATATTTTCTTCCTTCATGACAGTGATTTCCCTTGTCACAATCTTACCATTTTTACTTAAAGTTTACTTTTTTCACTTTTAGGCTTTTGTTCTTGATAATTTTTAAAAGCTTGGGAAAAAAAATGGAAAACTATCTTGTACACATTAAAAAGTCTAGTTGGAAATTCAGATGCAGGCAATTACTTTTTTGTTCTATGTGTATGTGTCCTCCTCTTACCTGCTTTGAACTTATTCTATGGACTTCATACATACTTTAGTGAACATAGTTCTTTCCACCTATCTATATTATAGTCCAGAGATAAAGTATAAAAGTGAAAGATAGATGTGGAGCTTTTTGGTTAATCATCTTTTAGGAAGGTTGCTACCCTGACCCTTGGTTGGACAGAGATCATGTGATTTTTATTAAGATGTTTTGACTTAGACAATTTACCCTTACTGTAATTATTGATGCTTTTGATTTCAAGTTTGACATTCTTTTTTCTGTTTTTTTCTTTCTCATTTCTATGTCTTCTTTTTCCCACACTGTTGTGGATGACTTGAATATTTCTTTTAGAATTCTATTTTATTTTCTACACTGATTTTAAGTTTATCTTCCAAAAATAGATGAAAGACAGGGACTGACAAATATTAAATCTATGTACATCTGTGTGTGTGTGTGTGTGTGTGTGTGTGTGTGTGTGTTTGTATGTATGCATGCACATGTTATTTGGCAAGACATAAACTTACACATTCTAGAAATTGAGTTCACTCCAAACATAATAAATCCAAATAAATTTATGCCAAATGTCAGTGTATTTGGAAAGTTATAATTGAATACCATACACTGAGTAGCTTATACACAACTGAAAATAATTATTTCTTATAGTTTTGGAAGCTTGGAAGTTTGAGATCAAGGTACCAGCAGATCCAGTGTCTTATGATTATTCACTTCCTGGTGCATAGATGGCATGTTTTTCTATGTATAAGCATGTGGGTGGTGGTAAAGGGTCTCCCCAAGGCCTTTTTATTATATGAGCACCAATTCCATTAATGAGGGCTTTACCACCATGACCTAATCACCTGCTACAGGCCTTGCCCCTTTATCATAGCTTTCATGTTAAGGATTTCAATTTATAAATATGGGGGGCGGGGACAAGCATTCAAAAAAAGGCAAACAAACATATCAGAGTTTGACTTATGAGGACTAAAAGGGAAGAAAAATTATTGAAAGCAGCAAAAAATAAATAACTTGCTTATATGGAAAAGACAATTTGCTGACCACAAATGTCTCCTCAGAAACTATGGAAGCCAGAAAGAAGTAGCAAAACATTTTTTTTTTAAGAAAAGAACTATCACCCCTTTTGTGTTTCTAGGTTTCCAGTTTCTCCAATATTACCATGGATATATGAGGCACAATACCAGGGAATGCACCATTATGCCATTCCTTTGGTTTCAAGGTCCCTAAGTATGTCTGCCTTCTTCTCTCCTACCTTGAGATTATTGTTATTTTGTTTTGTATATAGTTTTTATGGTTATTATCTATATTTATTAGAAGGCATAAGGAAAAATATATCTACTCCATCTTGTCTGAAGTAGAAGTCAAAAAGTAATGTTTTAAATGATGTTTTAATGTTTTTATTTCATTTATATTGGTCTTATTGAAATGAGGTTATTATTCAGCAATTCCTATATCTAGTTCTATTCTTATTCTATGTCCAATTTATATATCTGTCCTCTTCCTATGTACCTCATACAGTGAATTTATCTCATTCTCTCCTGGAATTTAATTTCATCAAATAACGCATTTTTTTCTTGTATGTTTAGTGTTTCTCTCTTTTTTTAAATATATTTTTAGTATTTTGCATTCAAAGAACACAGATTTTTAGCTCCTTTATATCTTGAGAGGTAAAAAATATCCCTGCCTTCAGTTATGGTTCTACTCAAGTTACCCATCTCCTTTATTATTACAATAAACCTCACAAAGCAGTGCTCTATGGTCATGACCCAAAATATTTGAGCTCAAGTCTCAGATATGTCTTTAAAGTATTCTCAGACATGTCACATAACCTCTCTAAAGATTCGCCTTAACATTGGTAAAACTATTGAGCATAAACAATGCTTTTAACAGTTCTGATGCTCTAAATCCATGAAACTTTGGATATTGTTGGCTAGACTTTCATTTTAAAAATGTTCAAAAAGCAGAAAAATTACATTTAGGGTACTAAAGTATGAAGACTTTTTTTCTTCCACAGTCTATTGATTTGACATGATTTTTTTTGTTTTTGTTTTTGTTTTTTCACCTTCTGTATAAGTTACTGATTTCTTGGGTATAAGTAAACTTGAGGTACAAATACGGATCCTCAGAGGTAGCCAAAAAACCCATCCTGCAACTGGGCACTTTTGTGTGACCCACTGGCGACCAAGTTCTTCCACTTACCAATTATTGTAGTGACATGCCATGCCTCAGTCAGGAGTAAAGAAGTTAAGGCAGGCATCTCCCCTCCCATACACAGACTTATTGGACCACATAACGAATGGTTAAATCCTAAAGGGATTGTACTGGAAAGAGGAAGAAGCTGTGGGAGGCTGGATTATGCATAAACAAATAAACAAAGACTTCAAACCTCCAGACCCAGGTTTATTTACATAAAATACTCCAAAGATAAAATTGTTAAGAATTAAAGATTATAACCACAGACTATTAAACTCAAGCACAGGACCTTTATAAATATGAGGCCCTGTGTGACTGTACTAGTCACATGCCTTGGACAGCCTTGTTCTGGCTATAATACATTACTAACTTCCAGCTTCCTTTAAAAGAAGTCTAAGCTCCTTGGGCTGTAACTTAAAGCCATTCATGTACTATGTCCCAAATTCTTTCTTAGTCATAGTAGAAGTGAAAGGATGGATGAAAGAAAAAAAATACACTGTGGAAAAAAAATTACAAGACTTGGGGAATAAATACAGAGAAAAGGAGAATTCAAGGTGATTTAAAAATTTGAGCCAGAGGAACTGGAGAGATAATAGTCACAAAGGAAATAGATGTAGCAAGTTACTAGAGCTTGTTTCTTTGGGAGATTAAAAAGGGGAAATGTAGTAGTTAATTTAAAGTAACAGGATATCAAGTTTTATTGAATTTTTTCAAAGCTACATTTAAATATACAATTTCATATATCTGTTGACAAGAGCTGTTTTAGAAGAGAGTTATTTACGTGTCAGATATACAAATTTTGGAGCCATCCACATAACGGTGATAGTGTATGATTTGTGATAGCACTAAAAAGAGGTTGAGCAATTTTTTTCTAATTCTTGGGAGACAGGTTGGCTGCAGCTCATAAAGTAAAAAAACACAAGATATTGCTCCATTATTATTACATTTGACTATGCAACTGACCATGTTTTAGCCTTTGAAGTCAGCAAATAAGATGTTTTATAAAGAAAAAGAATTGCATGTGTTTTAAGATGTGGCTCGAACAACGCAGGCATAGATGTATATCTTAAATAGTAAATGTTTTTCTGAAGATATAAAAAACGAATCTATCTCTCCATAATAAAATGTCAGTATACATGCGTTGAGCTTTTCAATAATGTTCTAATAGTAATAGATTCAATGACCTCTAAATCATAAAAAGTTAAAGAAATAATAGGTTTGCATTTAACAGATGTCATACATTAAGATAGCTGAGTTCTAGACTTTGTTCTTTCACAAATGTGTTTTATGCTCTTGCCTAGCACACCCTTCTCTGAACTTCAGTTTCCCACAGCTCTTAAATAAGCCCAAAGCCACAAGTTGACAAGATAACTAATCATTATACTAAGTACCCTTGTAGTAACAATATCAATACATAGTCTATTATTCACTTTAAAAGATAAGTATAACAATTTCCACATATTTTTAAATAGATTAGGAATTAAGTAAACCAGAGTAAATAAATCATATTGAGTAAATCAAAATTTTCTTTATAATGCAAATTTATACAATTTCAATCTATTCGTTCCTTTATTACATAAAAATATTTTTGATCCCCTGTGCCTGGTTCTGTTTTGAGCGCAGCAGATACAATGCTAGAAAAAAAGAAATATGGTGATTTTTCTCAGGGAACTTAAATTCTAGTACGGAAAGAAAGCCAAGAAATGTGCAAGAAACAAACAAAAATAACTGTTTTAAGTTGGAATAAAGATAATGAATGAAACAAACAAACAAATAGAACATAGTTGAGCATAACGGGAAAAATAATCTTCCTTGAATGAAATAGTTGGATAAATGTATCTGAGTTGTTGACATAAAGCTGAGAACTAAACAACAATATTTAAATTTTAAGATGTTTCCATGAATACAGAAGTGGACATTAAATCTAAACATATTTTTACATTCCAAGAATTAGCCAAATTTGAAAATTATCTATAGAATTGCTTCAAAATAGCTGACCTAATATCACATTTGGAGGAAGAAAGGGGCAAATTGGCCTGTCTTTATCATATACTGGCTTATCACTGTGAAGATAATGTGAAAGATAACTATTCAAACAATATTTTTGCAAACTCTGTAACCCATAGCAAATAAACTAAATGTGCACAGCCTGATAAAAATTAGCACAGTAGCTCATTGTGTTCAAATAATGATTTGGGATTTTATTTTATGTTCTAGAATCTCGTGTGTGAAATATCCTGAGATTGAAAATGTATTTAGTAAAAACTTGTCACTCATAATTTATTTGCTAGCACGGTTTTAAATCTAAGAATTCTACACTTTGAAAGTAAAAATAATAGCATCTTCATTAATTCCAGGTGACTAGTTTACAAATTATTACATCTATTTCTTCACTGGACTTTAAATTCAAGTAAGCATTTAAATAACACCTACATGAATCAACCCTAATTTTACATTCAATAATTAATCCATATACCTTGACATTTGTTCAATCTTTAAATGTGAAAATAATGTATAATGTTAGACTGTAGGAAGCTAGATTTTATTTTATTTATTTATTTATTTATTGAGACAGAGTCTTGCTCTGTCACCCAGGCTGGAGTGCAGTGGTGTGATCTTGGCTCACTGAAACCTCCACATCCTGGGTTCAAACGTTTCTCCTGTCTCAGCCTCCTGAGTAACTGGGACTATGGGTGAGCACTGCCATGCCCAGCTAATTTTTGTATTTTTAGTAGAGACGGGGTTTCACCATGTTGGCCAGGATGGTCTTGATCTCCTGACCTCGTGATCCACCTACCTTGGCCTCCCAAAGTGCTGCAATTACAGGCATGAATCTCCCTGCCTGGTCCATTAGTTTTTATTTCTAAACCAAATGACTGTATTGAATATAAATGTGCACTAGACAGTTCAAGTGATGGTCCAACTTTGGAAAATTCTTTAAAAATAAAGACTAGCTACTAATACATTTCTTGGTAAAAATTCTGTATATCATTACTTTGAACAAAATAATAATTTATTATGTTATGCAATATCTCATTATTCCTGTTAATTTGTGGAAACAGGTGGAAAAAGGGAGAGGAAATCAGAAATCCTGAGAAATACAGATAAATTTATTCTCTCTGATTAATCTATGAAGATTATAACAAATCACAATGACTCTCATTCATGCAGAGCCAACCACAATTATACAATTATTGACAGTTGGCATTTAATTTTTTCTTATATTTCAAGTAATAGACAAAACAATCAATATATTGTCTAACAAAATTTATTTTCACAATAATTCTAAGTAATAGGTAATACTATCACTATCATTTTGCAAAAAAAATCTAATGCCCAACAAATCGAAGCAACTTGTAAAACTTCTCAAAATAAATGAATGACTGAGTTGGTAATTAATCACAGTTTCATCTGATATTACTTCAAAATTACAGTATTAAAAATTCCTCAAATTGGATAATCATCAAAAATCTTGGATAGCTTTATAAAATTACAGATTCCCAAGACCACCTCACAGCTACAGAATTATTTCCAATAGTGATACATGGGAATCTGTATTTATAAAAACTTTCCATCCTCAAAGATTGCTTACTATATGCAAAGAAGAAAATGTACCTATGACATGGAGAGAGATATGGTAGAGACCAATTTAATCAAATGATCAAACTCAGCAATACTAAAACTTAGAAAAGCTGGTATAATGTGATATAATACGCTTTCAGATATGACAGATCACTTATGTATTTTACAAAAATGTTTAACCCGATCTAATTTCAAATAAATTATTAAGACCAGAATGTTGGACATTTCTTCCCAACTATTCTGGTCTCTTAGATATAAATACTATAGAAGATAAATTTAAAAACTAGAAAAAATTAAAAGAAATATTGTTTAGATTAAAAGACACTAAAAAAAGATACAACCAAATTCAGTGAAAGAAATACATACACACATACACACACACACAAACTAAAAATATGTTTTAGAAATATGTGGGGAAAACTGAATACTGAATTCATATTAGATGATATTAAATAAATGTTAATAGTTTAAATGTGATAATTATCCTATGAAGTGTCTAGGGTGAAACATCATAAATCTAAAGTACTTCCTTTAAAATAAATAAACAAAAAATGTGTGTGTTTGCATGTTTATGTGGACACAGTAAAAGAAAGTTGGAGGGAGGGAAGGAAAGAGAAAGGAAAAAGAGAGAGAAGGTAAATGTATCAAAATGTTAAAAATTGATTAATCTTGTTGATGGGTATATAATGTTCATTGTGCCATTATTTATTTCTGTTTTCCTGTAGATTTTTTATTCAAAATAAAAAGTTGAATAAAGGGAAACTTACCATGTGAATTTAACTCCCTGACTGGTTTAACCTTTCTTCCATCTCCGAGGTATACCATCACTCAGTCCATACCTAACATCTAGAACATATATCTTAGAAGTTACATATATCCACAGATGTTTATATTTGTCTAAAGAAAATATCTCCTGGCGGGTAAAAATGAGAATCGTAAAAGAACTGGAAAATAGAAACGAAAGTGGACACCAAAGGGGAGAAAATGGATGGTAGAGTGGTTGAATTGCTGTTTGTGGTCACACAGGATTTTTCTTGGTCATTTTTGCCCTCTAGAAACCTCCAGCTGGCAGCACCACTGCCTGGGCCTTGCTCAACCTGAGCCTGCTGCAGGAGGCACTCCGCCCACTTGACCCAACTACTGTGTTAGCTCAGCCTGTTATTGGGCTGGGCATGCCCCCGCCCACCTGTGTCGTAGCTTGTACTTGCATTTGGTGGTTCCCGAGTATTTGTCCTTCATCTAGGAAAACTAAAGTTACACTGATAATCACAGGGTGAAGAGGGTAAAGAATAATTTTATTGAGCAATGGAACAACTCTCAGCAGAAAGGGAAAGTGAGGGTTGTCCCCTACCCAAAGTTGGGTGGTCTCTCCCTCAGTGTGGCTGGGTCCAGGGCTTTATTGGCTCAGAATGAGGGAATGCATTCTGATTGGCTTGTGAGGATGTAAAAAAATGTTTAAAACAAAGGCATCACTCAGAGATGGGAAGGACACTGCAAAAAAATTATTTAGGGAAGGGTAGTTCTAAGTAAAATAGATGAAGGACAGGGATCAATCAGAGGAAAGTGCAGCAGATGAAAAGAGATGTTCTCAGTCCGGTCCAGGGATTTGACTTGTAGTTTAGCTTTCAGGCTTTAAAGTGTCTTTCGATTGAAGGTGAGTTTCACTGGGGACCCACCCATGTCTACCTGGGATTTTTGCCTGCTGGCACCATCAGTGGGTTATAAAAAAATAATAAGTGACTGGGAGAGAACTGCACAGGTCAGTTTATTGAAATATATTAAGTCAAAAGATATTCAAAAGTTGAAGCAAAAGCTCAAGAAAAATGTATTCTAGGGAGCATTGGTTTCAGGGGTTTCCAGTGATTTGGCTTCCCTGGGCCACAGTGGAAGATGAAGAATCATCTTGGGCCACAAATAAAATCCACTAACACTAATAACATCTGATGAGCTAAAAAGTCACACAAAAAAATCTTATAATGTTTTAAGAAAGTTCATGAATTTGTGTTGGGCCAAATTCAAAGCTGTCCGGGGCTACATGCAGCCAGTGGACCACCGGTTGTACCAGCTTGGTTTAGGCAGTAGCAGGACAGGTCAGACAGGAGTTCCTTTAGCCTCAGGGAAAGAAAAGAAATCATTCCCTCAATCCAGAAATCCTCTTCACAAAAGTAGTAGAGAACAAAAACACTTTTGTTGTCGAATATGCATTAATCCAGACTGTGATGCACATTACAGGCATTTTGTTAACAGATTGAAAAGACAGGAAAAAAACCTCTCTTATATTTCCAAGCAGGTATGTACTATATGTATGTTTTTGAAATAAACAATACTCTTCAAGCAAGAAGACTTAACAGCACCTTCTGTCACACATAGTTAATCTTAACTTTACATGGTAATTGGAGTGACCATCTATGCTAGCTTACTGGGTTTATTCAAAAAACAAACAAATTTCATGTGTCTTTATGATGGTAGGTAGTTTACAAATTATAGCAAGGCATTCACCAAAGTTAGGATTTAACCTTGCCACAGAAATTGGGAGAGAGAGAGAAAGCTATCTCTCTTGTTTACACTTCAAGAACATGGCTCTCAAGGTGTTTGCATTTGAAGGAGATGAGATAATATTTAAAAGTTTTCTAAGGTAAATGCTCAGAGAAAAGAGAGGAACAGAAAATCCCTATCACCAGTTTGAACAGAGAAAATTAAGCCTCTAAATATTAACTGTATTTGTCTTTACAATATGAAGATGATATGGATTATATTAATAATAATTATCACCATTATCAATCAGTATAAATATTTTAAATTAAAAGCTACCATTTACTAAGCAGCTACTATGTACAAAGGGCCAGGCAAAACACTATGTCAACGTTGTTCCATTAAATCCTTAAAACCCAATGAGATAAGTGTCATTACTATCTTTATTTTTTCAGGGGAAAATACTGCAGCTCAGAGATTTTAGATTGATTTACTCAAGTTCAAACAGCTAAAACAACAGGGAGGCTAATTAGGCTTTTCTGCTTTCAAAACTCTACTACATACAGCACCCCATCAAGATAGAAGCAGTACTTACAGTGTCAGACTTGGTGAGACAGTGAGCTATTTACTGTGAGTCCCAAATGTTTGAGACAGGTCTCAGTCAATTTAGGAAGTTTATTTTGCCAAAGTTAAGAATGCACACCCATAACACAGCTTCAGGAGGTCCTGTTGACATATGTCCAAGGTGGTCAGGGCACAGCTTGATTTTATACATTTTAGGGAGATATGAGACATAAATCAATGTGTGTTAGATGTATATTGTTTCCCTCTGGAACACAGAAAAACTTGAAGCAAAGAGGAGCCTCCCAGGTCACAGGAGGATGAGACACAAAGGGTTGCATTCTTTTGAGTTTCTGATTAGCTTTTCCAAAGGAGGCAAAGAGGTGCATTTATCTCAGTGAGCAGAAGGATGACTTTGAATAGAATGGGAGGGAGGTTTGCCCTAAGCCATTCTTAGCTTGAATTTTTCCTTTAACATAGTGATTTGGGGTCCTCAAGATTTACTTTTCTTTCATATTACCTAGGGCATCTGAGCATTCCCACCCCACTACCCACTAGAGGCAGAACTTTAGCCTGCATCCCTGTTGATAGCTATGTGGCTCTAGCTAGGAAGGTTTCAGGGCTGTGTGAAGAGGCTGCCAAGCAGATCATTATACAATCAAACAATTTGTACTGCACATTTAATTTCCTTTTGAATTATGGCGATAGTCAAAGGCAGGAGGTCTATATCATTAGTTAATTCAGGAAGAATATATCAACTGCAAAAATGTCATGTAAAGTTTCTATATAACCTACAATTGAGAGTAAGCCTCCTCATTCCGAGGCCTACAAAAATGGGGAGAAAATCTAGTCTCATACATCATTTTGCATTTAAAATTTAGTATTCTTTATTTCTATCCTATTCTAAAAATAATTCATACTTTACACAGAATGTATAAAATATTCAGGAAAACAATAAAAACAAAAGAAAAATCATCAAAATCTCATTATACAGACATAACCCCTGCTAACACTTTGGTAAATATATTTCCAATACTTTTTGTTCATTTTAATGAGCACAAATACACATGTTTTCAAATCTCCCCTGTCTATGACAGATCACGTCTGTGCAACTATGCAGTTGGGAGGTTAGGCTTCCATAATTAAGCCCCTAACACTCTTGCCCATTCTGTCCTACTTGCTCTCAGAGTCAGCCTTTGTTTGTCTACTAATAATGATAAAAATCACTTCCATGAAGTGGCAGAGCTATCAAAACCTGGTTATGTTTACATCCTTATCAGCATTGACTGTGAACTTTGACAATTAACAATTAGAACATCAAGGAATTTTTGATCAACCAAACCAAATTGCAAAATCCTCTTCAGATAGTGTGTGCAAGCCACAGTTGAAATAGATAGAAGCAATTCTTGCAGCCACTTCAGGTCTATAAAAGAGACCTAATCCTTTAGACCACTAAATTCTAATGGGATTCAGTAAAGATTGTTTTCAATCAAAGCTCCTGAATGAAAGAGACATTTCTACAAAGAAACTAGCAAATTCTATAAAAGAGATGAAAGAACTTCGAAGAAAATTACTTGTAAAATATAGCCAAATTCTATTAGCTAGTTTCAAATAGAAATTAAATTAAAATGACAGTGTTCATGAAATAAAATAAAACATGGGAAAGAACAGACCTACTGTAGGTAAGGTTGCCTTTTAAATTGCTAGTTTTAGAAGGATTATCATTTCCAGCAATAACAAAGAATAAAGTCCCTTGTCATGCAAGATGAAGGCAAATAAAAAAATTCTGGCGTCGTATCTATACAGAAGATTCAGAGTTACAGAAAGCCTCATGAAAGATAACAATAATAATCCTGATTACATTTAGGTATTCTATATTTTATAAAAAGCTTTTATATATATTATTTTAATTAATTCTTAGTAATGTTATTTTTAACAACACTGAGGCTTACAGAAGTTTAGTGGCTTACTCAAGGACAGTTAAAATCTAAACTCAGGGCAATCTAGAAAACCTTGACTCTTAAACCACTATGCAATATTGCCACTAGATTAATTTAAATCCCTATGTTTAATATTTTACCACCAATAACCATTATTATTTCATTTTATCACATTGATCATTTATCCTGAAATGTTTTGCTCATAAAAATTTTGTATTCTGTTTCTAACTTGAGATGTATCTACCAGGTTAATTGAATTCTAGTAAAAAGTCAAGTTAAAAAACAATTTGGACTGTGTAATTTATTAACACTAAATATGATCCATTTGTTGAAATATTTGAGAGAATAAAAATATTTTTCAACACTTATGAAACCTCCAACACTGTTATAATCAGTGTCTCTCATTTAGAAATTAAAATTACTGTGTAATTTCTAAAATGATTTTCAGTTACAATATTCAATGCTATTTATAGACCAGAGAGGTTTAAAAGTTGCCCAAGGTCACACAACAAGTAAAACTAGTTATTAAATTTCCTTCTCTTTGCAAATAATTTTTGCTATGCTACACTTCTAACTGGTGTCAGATAATACAAGACCATAGTATTCCTGGGTTTTGAATCTCTACCAAATTGTTAGTGGAATTCTTCAGAAGGGAAATGCATAGCTCCAAGAATAGTAATTTGTCAAATTCAACCATTTAAATTTGTATCTTTAAAGAAAATTTCAGAGGTGCTTCATGCCATATGCAATACCAACAACAATTAGGTACCAGAAAGGTGGAATAAAACAGGCAGAGTATAAATGAAAAAAAAAGATATTACCTTTGTAGTCTGATACTTACTATATTATGATGGCTGTCATTGTGAATGAAGTCACTATCTCTTTTAATGCTTAAACTTACATTTAAATTTATAGGTTTTAAACTCAGCAATTTCACTGAAAAAAAAATGACCATGGAATTGAGTATACTGTAAATGTAAAGGTAACTTTTATGCTCAGGTAAATCCAGGAAATAATAATAAGAGTTCTCATCAAGTTGTAGGTAAGTATGTGTGGCCATAGTCCAACTAATTATCCTATTTTACACTTTCATAATGATAACCATCATAACCAAGGGAATTGCTAATAATTCATTTTAATATTCTTTTTATTCTCCCATTTCAATGTGATTTACATAAATGCACATTCATACCTAAACATGTAACATAATCATTAATGATTTGGGTTTATTTTATTTTATATTTTATTTTATGTTTATTTTGTCTATCCTATTTTTTTATGAAATATTATTTCAATAGATGCAGAGAAAGTATTTAACAAAATTCAATATTCATGTTTTTTTTTTTCCTGGGGTACATGTGCAAATTATGCAGGATTGTTGCATAGGTACATACATGGCAAGGTGGTTTGCCACTTTCATCCCCCCATTAGTTATATCTGGTATTTCTCCCCATGTTATCCCTCCCCACCCTCTGCTGTCCCTCCCTTGGCCCCCCCAATTGACCATAGTGTGTGATGCTCCCCTCACTGTGTCCACATGTTCTCATTGTTCAACACCAGCCTATGAGTGAGAACATACAGTGTTTGGTTTTCTATTCTTGTGTCAGTTTGCTGAGAATGATGGTTTCCAGATTCATCCATGTCCATATGAAGGACACAAGCACATCATTTTTTGTGGCTGCATAGTATTCCATGGTGTATATGTGTCATATTTTCTTTATCCAGTCTATCATTGATGGATATTTGGGTTGGTTTCAAGTCTCTGTTATTGTAAACAGTGCCTCAATGAACATACATGCGCATGTGTCTTTATAATAGAACAATTTATAATTCTTTGGGATTATACCCAGTAATGGGATTGCTCGGTTAAATGGTATTTCTATTTCTAGGTCCTTGAGGAATTGTCACACTGTCTTTCACAATGGTTGCACTAATTTGTACTCCCACTAACAGTGTAAAACTGTTCCGATTTCTCCACAATTTCTCCAGCAACTCTTGTCTTCTGATTTTTTAATAATTGCCATTCTAACTGGAGTGAGATGCTGTCTCAGTGTGGATTTGATTTGCATTTCTCTAATAATGATGTGATGGTGAGCATTTTTTAATATGTTTGTTGGCCTCATGTATGTCTTCTTTTGTAAAGTATCTGTTCATATCCTTCGCCCACTTTTGAATAGTTTTGTTTGTATTTTTCTTGTAAATCTGTTTTAGTTCTTTGTAGATTCTGGATATTAGCCCTTTATCAGATGGTCTGGGTTCCCGAGAGGCCGGCACGTCTGCCGGGGACTCTTGGCCAGCAAGAGGGTCCTAACCTGAATAGGGGAGTGCGTGGAAGAAAAGGTAGACAGAAAGCGGGGTCTGGAGGGCTGAATAAGCAATACTTGAACAGCAATGCTTAAACAGCAACTTTATTTTGCACGTGGTTAGTATATATACTTTTTGCCTATAGCAATTACAGAAACAAATACCATGGTAATTACAGAAGCAAATACCATTGTCTTATACATGAGAGGGAACAGAAAATCCTTGGGATACAAACTCAGGTAGCAGATAAGAAAAATGGCAAAACCAGAAACACAATCAGGTACCCTAAAGACCTGCAGATGGTTGTCATTATCTGGGAGGGGAGACCTATTAAAATGTTAATGATCCTATACAAGGCACCAGAGAGGCAATAAACCTACTATCTTAGTAAACTGTACTCACAAGAACAAGCATAGGACCTCACAATAGTGGGTAAACAAAGTCATAAAAAACAGGAACAGAAAATAGCTTTTTAACAAAAACACCTCTATCTTAGCAAAACAGAGAACAGACACAGTGTCTTCTCAGACCACATAGGCATCACATCATTGTCTAGTAAAGTTATTTTCATATATCCTTTGATTGCAGTTCCGGCTTTCCCATAGCTCGACAGCCTCCAACGGGAAACTGTGTCCGGGCTCAAGCTCACCGTATGGCGAGGTCCAATTCCGAGGGACCTCACTAGGGAACGAACCCCACAAGATGGGTAGATTGCAAAAATTTTTTCCCATTCTATTGGTTGCTGGTTCACTCTAATGTCTGTTTCTTTTGCTGTACAGAAGCTCTGGAGGTTAATTAGATCCAATTTGTCTATTTTGGGTTTTGTTGTCATTGCTTTAGGTATTTAGCCATGAAATCCTTGGTATGCCTATGTCCTGAATGGTTTTGCTTAGGTTTTCTTCTAGGGTTTTTATGATGTTAGGTCTTATGTTTAGATCTTTAATCCATCTGGAGTTAATTAAGTGTAATGTGTCAGGAAGGGATCCAGATGCTTCTTTCTGCACACAGCTAGCCAGTTTTGCCAACACCATTTATTAAACAAGGAATCCTTTCCCCATTGCTTGTTTTCGTCAGGTTTGTCAAAGATC
>PVKP010012537.1:0-29414 GCA_004027715.1 Plecturocebus donacophilus
CCAGGCTGCAGTGCAGTGGCATGATCTCGGCTCACTGCAACCTCTGCCTCCCAGGTTCAAGTGATTCTCCTGCCTCACCCTTCTGAGTAGCTGGGACTACAGGCATGTGCCACCACACCTGGCTAATTTTTATATTTTTAGTAGAGATGGGGTTTCACCATATTGGTCAGGCTGGTCTTAAACTGCCTCTGCCTCCTAAAGTGTTGGGATTACAGGAGTGAGCCACTGCACCTGGCCTGCTTCCCTCCCTTCCTTCCCTTCCCTTCCCCTTCCCCTTTCCCTAGGGTCTCACTCCTGTTGCCCAGTCTAAAGTGCAGTGGCATGATCATGGCTCTCTGCAGCCCAGGCTCAGGTGATCATCCCACCTCAGTCCCCTGAAAGCCAGGACTGCAGGCACCTGCCACCACGCCTAGCTATTTTTTGCATTTTTAGTAGAGATGGGATTTCACCTTGTTTCCCATGCTGGTCTTGATTTCCTGGGCTCAAGCGAAGCACACATCTCAACCTCCATAAGTGTTAGAATTATGGGCATGAGCCACTGCACCTAGAGGTTACTTGGTTTCTTATGCCATCACCAGCAAGAGGCTTCTGTAATTAAAAGTTCACTGACAAGCAGTGGCTTAATATAGGTTGGAATTTTTTATTCCTTAGAGAAAATAGGAGATGACAAATTATTCTTGATAGAAAATATTGGCCAATTGGGCACAGTGGCTCATGTCTATAATCCCAGCATTTTAGGAGGCCGAGGCGGGTGGATCACCTAAGTCAGGAGTTTGAGACCAGCCTGGCCAACATAGGGAAACCCTGTCTCTACTAAAAATATACAAATTAGCCAGGTGTGGTTGGGTAGGGGGTGGGGGGCTGCAATCCCAGCTGCTCGGGAGGCTGAGGCAGGAGAATCACTTGAATCCAGGAGGCGGAGATTGCAATGAGCTGAGATGTGCCACTACACTCCAGGTTGGGGACAGAGCAAGACTCCATCTTAAAAAAAAACATGCCAACTTCATCTTTTTAGAAGGTCTGTAATAAATTATAATTAGAAATACAGGAAGTGAGAGTACACTTTCATAGCATACACACAATAAATGTACTGAGTTCAAACACTTTGCGATATAAAATGCTGATTAGAAATAGCAGTGTTTTCATTTTTGCCAGAGTAGTTGAACGATCAGTTGTCAAAGAAAAGCTAGAATTAGAAACCAGGAATGGTGGAATATTAGATAAACAATGGTATAGCTGGAAATGTGGTATCCCTTAGCAAATATCAGAAATCTCTCACTCCAGGGAAGATCCTTCGCTAATCCTTTACCTACCAAGCATGTTTTTCTCCTTTGTTGCTAACTGGTCCCACCACTACACCTTCTCTCTGCCAGACCCATTTAAGCTGTCTGAGGTCGTCTTTGACAGTTTTTTCCAGTTGCCTTAAAAGACTGGTCTGGTTGAAGTCTCAACCTAAGTGGATTTTTGTAGTATAGAGTAATGGTTAGGACTGTCAGCTCTAGAACCAAAGTGCCTGGGTTCAGATCCCAGCCACACCAGTTACTAGCTTTGTAACTTGGAGAAGTTGCTTCTGTCTTTCAATTCTTTGTTTGTAAAGAAGGTATTTATATCTCATAGGGATGTTGGATTTAAATGCATCAGTACATGCATAGTGCTTGTTACAGTACCTGGCAATGGTAGATACTCAAACACTTTGACTTTTTTGTGCCTCTTAGAATGGTAATTGCTTAAGCTGTCCAGAAATAATAGCCTTTAACATCTGGTTGATTAAGATTTGCGATACCTAGAAGTTTAACTTTTTTGATGTTGGAAGTAGGGGATGGGTTGTGGGAGGTTGAGAGGAAGATGTGGAAGGCCCTAGGAGAGTTCCCTGCCAACCCCACCACCAGGTCTCCCTCAGTAGTCCTAGTCAGGACGGAGGGGGCTGAGTCTGAAATCAGATACTCTCTGAATACAAGAGAAACAGACCAGAGGGACAAGTATGTGGCAAATTTTCAATATATAATGTAAACAGGAGTGAGATTGAAATGATCTGAGTGGGAATCAGAGTGTAGAGGACTTTATTTTAGAACACAGTGGGACCTTAAGTTGTTAACTTCCAAGGGAAAGTTGAGATCTGAGAGGTTAAATGATTTATTAAATTACCTACAGTCACACAGCAAAGTAATAGTAGAAGCCACACTAGATATATTTTCCCTTTAGACACATTTGCTTTTTTGTTGTTTTTCTGCTATTACCCAGATAGTTTAACTTGGGTCAGTTTTACCTTTCTGTTCATCTGTAAAATAAATCCGTCATTCGTCCTAATTCTTACAGTATGATTATCTTAGTCAAGAAAAACTATTTGATATAAAATAGGTCTCAAACTCCTGGCCTCAAATGATCCTCCTGCCTTGGCCTCCCAAAGTGCTGGGATTACAGGTGTCAGCTACCATGCCTGACCATTTTTAAATTTAATTTTTATTTTTTTATAGAGACAGAGCCTCACTATGTTGCCCAGGCTTGTCTTGAACACTTGGCCTCAAGTGGTCTTCTCACCTCAGCCACCCAATGTTGAGATTACAGACATGAGCCACTGCACCTGGCCTTGCAGGAAAGTTTTGAATTTTGATGAAATAGCGTTCATCTGTTTTTTTTTTTGTTGCCTGTGCTTAAAAGGGTGTCATTAAAAAAAAAATTATTGCCAATCCAATGTTGTAAAGATGTTTCCTACTGTTTTTTCCAAAGAGTTTTAGCTCTTAAATTTTATAGTTTTAGTTCTTACATCTTTGAATCCATTTGTGTTTATTTTTATTTTCCTGAGACAGGGTCTTGCTCTGTCACCTAGGCTGGAGTGTAGTGGTACAACATGGCTCACTGCAACCTCTCCTTCTTGGGCTGAAAAGATTGTCCTGCCTCAGCTTCTCATGTAGCTGGAACTACAGGGGCACACCACCACTCCTGGCTAATTTTTAAATTTTTTGTAGAGAGGAGGTCTCACTGTATTGCCCAGGCTGGTCTTGAACTCCTGGACTTAAGTGATCTTCCTGCCTCAGCCTCCCAAGGTTCTGGGATTACACAAGTGAGCCTGGTAT
The DNA here is from genome assembly GCA_004027715.1 of Plecturocebus donacophilus. Classification (NCBI taxonomy): domain Eukaryota; kingdom Metazoa; phylum Chordata; class Mammalia; order Primates; family Pitheciidae; genus Plecturocebus; species Plecturocebus donacophilus. Next base: position 3,075 of record PVKP010012537.1, read on the forward strand.
TTGATCCATTTTGAAGGTTTTTTGGTATATGGTGTAAGGAAAGTAAAATTTAACTTCATTGTTTTGCATGTGGATATCTAGTTTTGCCAGCATCACTTGTTGAAAATGTATTTATCATAATTTAAATCCAGTAGCTACATATGGCAAGTAGTGGGATGAGGGTTTTTGTTTCATAGACAGGGTTTTGCTCTGTTGTCCAAGCTGGAATGCAGTGGTCTGATGATAGCTTACTGTAGCCTTAAACTCCTGGGATCAAATGATCCTCTCATATCAGCCTTCTGAGTAGCTGGGGAATATAGGCATGTGCCACCATGCCCAGCTAATTAAAAAAAAAAAAATTGTGTAAATACAGGGTCTTGCTATGTTGCCCAAGCTAGCCTCAAGCATTTCTCCTACCTCTGCCTTCCAAAGAGGTGGAATTTCAGGTGTGAGCCACCACACCCTGTATAGGGAAGATTTTTTGAAAATGGTACTATATCGGGCAGTACAGATCCAGATGATCATATAGTTTTTCTCCTTTAATCTGGCTAGGTGGTGAATTATAGATGGAGCTGAAATTCTTATAACAAGCTGCTTTTGCATTCCTGGCATATTATACTAGTTAATTAAATAAAGTACCGCTTTTTTTTTTTTCTTTAATGGCTGTGGAAATTGTCTAGAAAGATTGTGCTTTCTAAAAAAGTTCTTTAACAAGTGTGCCTTTTCTTGGTCTACATCAGCCCTTATTCTCATATTATAAAAATACATAGCTCTTCTTAAATATATACATCAAGGCCTGGTGTGGTGACTCACACCTGTAAGCCCAGCACTTTGGAGGCCAAGGTGAGTGAATCACCTGAGGTCAGGAATTCAAGACCAGTCTGACTAACATGGTGAATCCCCACTGCTACTAAAAATATGAAATTAGCTGGGCATGGTGGCACATGCCTGTAATCCCAGCTACTTGGGGGGCTAAGGCAGGAGAGTCCCTTGAACCTGGGAGGCAGTTGTTACAGTGAGCCGAGGTCACACCGTTTCACTCCAGCCTGGACAACAAAAGTGAAATTCTGTCTCAAAAAAAAATTATATATATATATATATATAGCATTACCTTTTATTCTTTTTCAAACTGCCTGTTTATGGCTGGACACAGTGGCAAATGCCTAATTCCTGCGCTTTGGGAAGCTGAGGCAGGCGGATCACCTAAGTTTGGGAGATTGAAATCAGCCTGGCCAACATGGTGAAACCCGATCTCTACTAAAAGTAGAAAAATTAGGCCTGTAATCTCAGCACTTTGGGAGGCCAAAGGGCAGATGGATCACTTGAGGTCAGGAATTCAAGACCAGCCTGGCTAACATGGTGGAACCCCATCTCCACTAAAAATACAAAAATTAGCCGAGTGTTGTGGCTAGTGCCCGTAATCCCAGCTACCCCAGAGGCTGTGGCAGGAGAATCACTTGAACCTGTTAAGTGGAGTTTGCAGAACAACAGAGTGAGACCCATTTTCAAAAAAAAAAAAAGGCCAGGCGCAGTGGCTCACACCTGTAATCCCAACACTTTGGGAGGCCGAGGTGGGTGGATCATGAGATCAAGAGATTGAGACCATCCTGGCCAACATGGTGAAGCCACCCCATCTACTAAAATACAAAAAATTAGCCAGGCATGATGGCGCATGCCTCTAGTCCCAGCTACTCAGGAGGCTAAGGCAGGGGAATTGCTTGAACTCGGGAGGTGGAGGCTGCAGTGAGCTGAGATTGTGCCACTGTACTCCAGCCTGGTGACAGAGTGAGATTCCATCTCAAAAAAAAAAAAAAAAAAATGGCTGGGTGTGATGGGACACACCTGTAATCCTAGGTGTTCGGGAGGCTGAGGCACGAGAATTGCTTGAACCCGGGAGGCAGACGTCTCAGTCAGCTGATATCATGCCATTGTACTCCAGCCTGGGTGACAGAATGAGACAGCATCTCAAAACAAACAAACAAACAAAAACCAAAACAACAAATTGCCAATTTTTTACTACTACTACTATTATTATATAGTGATTGAATCTTTTTAAGTTGCTCAGACTGGAGTGCAGTAGCTATTCATAGCACACTACAGCCTCCAACTCCTGGGCTCAAGTGATTCTCTTGCTTCATCCCGAGTAGCTGGGACTGCAAGTGCATGCCACTCTGCCTGGCTTGCCATTTATTTTTTGAGACAAAATTTATGTGCCATAGAATTCACTCTTTTGAAAGTATGCAGTTCAGTGGTTTTTAGTATATTCATAAAGTTATGCAAACATCAGTCATCACTATCTAATTTCAGATTACTTTGATTACCCCAAAGAAACCCAGTACGCATTTAGCATTTATTGCCCATCTCCCTTCCTCCTGGCCCCTGGCAACCGCTAATCTACTTTCTGTATCTGTGAATGTACTTATTCTGGATATTTCATATAAATGGAATCATATAACGTGGTCTTTTGTGACTGGCTTTTTTCACTAAGAATGGTGTTTTTGGTTGTAGCATTTATCAGTAATTAATTCCCCTGTGTTGCTAAACACTCCATTGTGTGAATATACTACATTTTATTTATTCATTCATCAGTTGATGGATCTTTGGGTGCTTTCTACCTTTTGGTTATTTATTTTTTGCACATACTTACTTTCCATACCTTTTGGTTATTATGTTACTGTGAACGTTTATGTGCAAGTTTTTGTTTAGATGTGTGTTTTCCTTCTCTTGGGTAGAGACCTAGGAGTGGAAATTGCTGGGTCATATGGGAATTTTATGTTTAAACAATCTGAGAAACTGCCAGATTATTTTCCAAAGGTATTGCTGTGCTATTTTGCATTCTCAACAGCAGCAAATGAGGGTTCCACTTTCTCTATCTCCTCACCAACACTTATCTGACTATTAGGTATGAAGTGGTATCTCATTGTGGTGTTGATTTGCAGTTCTTTAATGACTAATGATGTTGAAATAATTACTATAATATTTTATATATTTATTGATCAGTGTATCTTTCAGAAATAGCTATTCAGATCTTTTGCCCATTTTTTGGTCCTATTATTGAATTATAAAAGTTCTTTCAATATTGTAGATTCTGGGTCCTTATTAGATAAATGATTTGCAAATGGGAGAAAATCCTATTCTATAGATTATCTTTTTACTTTCTTGACAGTGTTTTTTGTAGCATAAAAGGTTTGAGGAAGTCAAAGTTAAATTGTGCTTTTGGAATCATGTCTAAGAAACCATTGTGTGGGCCAGGCATAGTGGGACACACCTGTAATCCTAGTGCTTTGGGAGGCCCAGGGTGGAGGATTGCTTCAGGCCAGGAGTTCAAGACTAGCCTGAGCAACATAGTGAGACCCCCCCCCCCACACACACACACACTCAAAAAATAATTAGCCAGGCATGGTGACAGGGGTTTATAGTCCTTGCTGGTTGGGAGTTTGAGGAAGGAGGATTGCTTGAGCCCAGGAGTTTGAGGCTGCCGTGAACTATGATTGTGTAACTATACTGCAGTCTGGGCAACAGAGTAAGATCCTGTCTCTTAAACAAAAATCCCAGCACTTTGGGAGGCCGAGGCAGGTGGATCACTTAAGGTCAGGAGTTCCAGACCAGCCTGGCCAACATGGCAAAATTTTTTCTACCAAGAAATACAAAAATTAGCCAGGTATGGTGGCACATGCCTATATAGTCCCAGCTACTTGGGAGGCTGGGGCAGAAGAGCTGCTTGAACCCAGGAGGCAGAGGTTGCAGTAAGCTGAGATCGTGTTACTGCAGTCCAGCCAGAGCTATAGTGAGACCCTGTCTCAAAAAAGGAAAGAAAGAATCTAAAACCAGTGCTTAATCAAAAATCATGAATATTTACAACATAAAACCTAAGAGTTTTTTAGTTTTAGATCCTTCATTTAATGTTTGTGTGTGTGGTGTGAGGTGGGGAGGTCCACTTTCATTCTTTGACATGTTCATATCTGGTTGTCCCAGCACAGTTTCTTAAAAATACTTTTTCCATTAAATTGTCTTGGCATGCTTTTTTTTAAAATTTCCTTTTTCATTTTTTGAGATGGAGTCTCGCTCTGTCGCCCAGGCTGGAGTGCAGTGGCGTGATCTTGGCTCATAGCAACCTCTGCCTCCTGGGTTCAGGCAATTCTCCTGCCTAAGCCTCCTGAGTAGCTGGGATTACAGGCATGTGCCACCATGCCCAGCTAATTTTTGTATTTTTAGTAGAGATGGGGTTTCACCATGTTGGCTAGGCTGGTCTTGAACTCCTCATCTCAAGTGATCCGCCCGCCTCGGCCTCTCAAAGTGCTGGGATTACAGGCATAAGCCACCGCTCCTGGCCTTGGTGTGCTTGCTGAAAATCAATTGACCATAAGTATAAGAGTTTATGTCTGGATTCTCCTTTCTATTCTATCTATACATCAGCCCTTAAACACCAGTACCACACAGTCTTGATTACTATCGTTTTATAGCGAGTTCTTTTTTTTTTTTTTTTTGGAGACAGGATCTCACTCTGTTACTCAGCCTGAGTTCAGTGGCGTGAACACGGCTCACAGCAACCTCAGTCACCTGGGCTCAAGCCATCTTCCTACCTCAGCCTCCTGTGGAGTTGGGACTGCAAGCACATACCAGCATGCCTGGCTAATATTTTATTTTTTGTAGAGCCAGGGGCTGGTCTTGAACTGGACTCAAGTGATCTTCCCAGCTTTCTTTTGTTCTCTTTAAGGATTGTTTTGGCTATTCTGGTTTCTTGGTATTTCCATATGCATTTTAAGATCATCTTGCTAATTTCTGCCAAAAAAAAAAAAAGAAAAAGAAAAAAAAAGCTGTGATTTTGATAAGAATTGCTTTGAATTTGAAGATCAATTTGGGAGAGTATTTTCGTCTTAATAATGCTTTTCAGTTCATGAACACAGGACATTTTTCTGTTTAGCTATCATTTAATTTCTTTGAACAATGCTTTGTAATTTTCTGGTATATAAGTCTTGTACTTATCTTGTTAAATTTATTTCTTAGTTTTTTTATGCTATTGTAAATGGATTTTTTTAAAAATCATTTTTGGATTTTTTATTGCTAGTGTATAGAAGTGGAACTGATTTTATTAGCTCTTACAGTTTTGTGTGTATTTCTTGTAGTTTTCTGTGTACAAGATTATGTCATTTGTGAATAGAGGTTGTTTTACTTCTTCCTTTCCAAACTTTTCTTTTTCTTGCCTAATTGCCCTAGCTAGAAACTTAAATACAGTGATGAATAGAAATGGGGTACAAGCATATCTTTGTCTTCTTCCTAATTGTAGGGGGAGAGCTTTCAGTCTTTCGCCATTAAGTATGTTTTCTTTCTTTCATTGTTTTTTTTTTTTTTTTGAGACAGAGTGAGACCCCCATCTCAAAATAGAAAAGAAAAAAAAATGTTGCAATATTATAGGTGTAACGTCACGCACGGGTTTTTATTTTTCTTTTGAGACAAGGTCTCACCCTGTCACACAGGCTGGAGTGCAGTGGCACTGTAACAGTTCACTGCAGCAGTGCTGTAACAGTTCACTGCAGCCTGGACCTCCCTGGGCTCAGGTGACCTCCCACCACAGTTTTTGCTTATTTCTTTGTTTGTTTTTTGAGACTGAGTCTTGCTTCATCGCTCAGGCTGGAGTGCAGTGGTGCAATCTCGGCTTACTGCAACCTCCGCCTCCCGAGTTCAAGCAATTCTCCTGTCTCAGCCTCCTGAGTAGCTAGGACTACAGGCCCCTGACACCACTCGAGGCTAATTTTTGTATTTTAGCAGAGATGGGATTTCACCTTGTTGTTCAGGCTGGTCTTGAACTCTTGGCCTCAGGTAATCCACCTGCCTCAGCCTCCCAAAGAGCTGGGATTATAGGCATGCGTGAGTCACTCTGCTCAGCTCAGTTTTTTTTTTTTTTTGATATGGAATCTCACTCAGTCTCCCAGACTGGAGTGCAGTGGTGCCCTCTCAGTCACTGCAGCCTTCATCTCCTGGTTTCAAGCAATTCTTCTGCCTCAGCTCCCAAGTGTCTGGGATTACTGGCGCCTTCCACCATGCTTTCTACCACTCCTGGCTACTTATTTAGTTAATTAGTTATTTTGAGAAAGAGTTTCACTCTTGCCCAGGCTGAAGTGCAATGGCACAATCTATCCACCTCCCAGGTTCAAGCGATTCTCCTGCCTCAGCCTCCCAAGTAGCTGGGATTACAGGCATGCGGCACCGTACCTGGCTAATTTTGTATTTTTAGTAGAGACGGGGTTTCTCCATGTTTGTCAGGCTGGTCTCAAACTCCCGACCTCAGGTGATCCACTCGCCTCGGCCTTTCAAAGTGCTAGGCGGGAGACACTGCTCCAGCCTAATGTTTTTGTTTTTAGTAGAGAAGGGGTTTCGCCATATTGGCCAGGCTGATTTGGAGCTCCTGACTTCGATGATCAGCCTGTGTCGGCCTCCCCATGTGCTGGGATTATAGGTGTGAGCCACTATGCCCAGTCAGTTTTTGTATTTTTAATAGAGACAGGTTTTGACATGGACTAGGCTGGTCTCTAATTCCTGGGCTCAAGTGATCCACCTGACCTGGTCTCCCAAAGTGCTAGTTTTACAGGTGTGAGCCACTATACCCAACCTGGTTTTTATTTTTATTTTTATTTAGTTATTTTGAGACAAGTTCTGGTTCTGCTGCCCAGACTGGAGTGCAGTAGCTCCATATCCTAAAAATATTTTGAATGATGATGGCATTGTTGGTGTCAGTGAAGTCTATCAAAATTAAACCTTCTTTTGGCTTTTGAACTGTGATTTGTGGCAGCCAAGTTACTAGGTAAGAGAGTGTTCTAAGGTTTTTTACTAAATATGGAAAATATACCAGATTTCCCCTTTGTGTTTTTGCCTAAAACTGATGAGTTGAATCTTGCTTTCCTCTAGTGTGTAATAGATTTGTTTCTTTCATTTTTTATGACCTATTTCTGCCCTTTCACAGACTTCCACTTCCCAAGAGACCTTTCTCCAGTGTCTCATTTTCTTATGTGTTTATGTAACTTCAGGTGCTATGTAATCTGTTCTAGACCATCAATATTTAGCTTTAAATTCCAGATTTGGTTGTTCTTAGCACAAATAAAGGAAGGGTGACTTTACCCTTACCACTACCACTGGCACATCCAATTGCCTGTCGGGTATGTATTCGAGAAATTTCTGCAAATTTTAACACTGGCCAAAGTAAAATACAGTCATGCATTACTCAACAGTGGGGATATGTTCTAAGAAGTGCATAGTTAGGCAGTTTCATAATTATAGTAACAATATAGAGTGTACTTACACAAACCTGAGTGGTATAGTCTATTACACCCCTAGGTTATATGGTATAGCCTATAGCTCCTAGGCTGCAAATCTGTACAGCATGTTATTGTACTGAATATTATAGGCAATTATAACATGGTAAATATTTGTGTATCCAAATATAGAAAAGGTACAGTGAAAATATGTTATAAAAGGTAAAAAATGGTATACCTGTATAGGGCACTTCCTGTGATGGACCCTGTAAGACTGAAAGTTGCTCTAGGTGAGTCAGTGAGTGAATAGTGAGTAAATATGAGGGCCTAGGACACTTTTGAAGATTTTATGAACAGTGTTTTATTTTTTAATTTATAAAATTTTTTCTTCAATAATTAACTAGGGCAGGCATTTTGACTCATGCCTATAATCCCAGCACTTCGGGAGGCCAAGGTGGATGAATCACCTGAGGTCAAGAGTTAAAGACCAGCCTGGCCAACATGGTGAGACCCCCGTCTCTACTAAAAATACAAAAATTTGTTGGGCATGTTGGCGGGTGCCTGTAATCCCAGCTACTCGGGAGGCTGAGGTGGGAGAATTGCTGAACCTGGGAGGCAGAGGTTTCAGTGAGCCAAGATCATGCCACTGCACTCCAGCCTGGGCAACAGAGCAGGACTCCGTCTCCAAAAATAATAATAATAACAATAATAAACTAAGCTTAGTCTGTAACTTTTTAACTTTATATACTTTTGAATTTTTTCAAATTTTCCGCTTTTGTAATAATACTTTTCTTGAAACACAGATATACCACTATACAAAAGCATTTTCTTTATATCCTTATACTATAAACTTTTATTAAAATCTTTTTTAACTTTTTAAACTTTTTTGTTAAAAACCAAGACATAAACATACACATTAGCCTGCAGAGGGTTGGGATCATCAGTATCTCAGAACATCATTATCACTGTCTTCTGCCTTCATGTCTTTTCCCACTGGAAGATTTTCAGGTATAGTAACATGCATGAACTGTTACCTCCTGTGATAACAATGCCTTCTTTTGGATACCTCCTAAAAGACCTGCCTGTGGCTGTTTTACGGTTAAAATTAAGAAAAAAATAAGTAGACGGAATGCATGCTAAAATAATAAGTACAGAATAATACATAAACCAGTAACACACTCATTTATTGTGTACTATTCATAACGGTATGTGCTACACTTTTGCATGACTGGCAGCACAGTTAGATTTACACGAGCATCACCACAAACAGGAGTAATGTGTTGTGCTATGATGTCCTGATGGCAACAGTGTCACTAGGATATAGGCATTTTTTAGTTCTACTGTCATCATTTTTTCTTTCTTTTTTAAATTTAAAACAAATATCTTTTAAAAAAAAGATGGGGTTTCACCATGTTGGCCAGGCTGATCTCGAACTCCTGACCTCAAGTGATCCGCCCACCTTGGCCTCCCAAAGTGTTGGGATTACAGGCGTAATCCACGCCCGGCCTAGTTCTACTGTAATCTTATGTGACCACTGTCATATATGTGCAGTCCATCGTTGACTGAAATGTCATACTGTGCATGACTGTATTAAAAGGTAAACTTGAAGTACAAGCAACATTTTAAAAGTAACTGCTTATTAGATAGAATTCTCATACCATACAGTCTACTCATTTAAAGTATGCAAATCAGCCAGGTGTGGTGACTCACAGCTATAATCCCAGCACTTTGGAAAGCTGAGGTGTGCAGATTGCTTGAGCACAAGAGTTCGAGACCAGCCTGGCCAACATGGTGAACCCCTGTCGCTATCAAAATTAAAAAAAAAATTAGCTGGGTGTGGTGGTGCGCACTGGTGGTCCCAGCTATGGGAGGCTATAGGTGATCACCAGAGTCTAGGAGGTTCAGGTTTCATTGAACCTTAATTGAGCCACCACATTTTAGCTTGGGCGACAGAGCACAACCCCATCTCAGAAAATAAAAAATAAAGTGTACAATCCAGTGGTTTTTTAGTATATTCACAGAGTTGTACAAATGTCACCATTATCTAATTCCAGAACGTTTTCATTGCTCTCGAAAAAAATGCATACTATTATCAGTCACTTCTTATTCTTCGTTTTCTCCAGCCCTGGCAACTATGAATCTACTTTCTGTCTCTATGGATTTGCCTATTCTAGACATTTTATTTTAATGAAGTCATACAATATGTGGTCTTTTATGTCTGGCTTTTTTGTACTTGGCATGATGTTTTCAGAATATAACATACATACTGTTATGTTGTGGCACATAGCAGTATTTCATTCCCCCCTCCCCCGCTTTTTTTTTTTTTTTTTTTTTTTTTTTTTTTTGGCTTCCACTATGTGGGAGGGGATTCCAGAGAGCTGGAAATCCCTTCATTCCTTTTTGTGGCTAAATAACATCTCATTGTGTAGATATATCATATTTTGTTCATCCATTCATCAATTAATTGACATTTGGATTGTTTCTACATTTAAGACTATTGTGAATAATGCTAGTGTGAACATGTGTATAAGCTTTGGTTTTGAAAAGAAGAACATATGTTTTCAGTGCTTTGGATACATACCTAGGAGAAGAATTGTTGGGTCTTAGGATAACTTTGTTTAACTTTTTGAGGAACTTTCAAACTGTTTGCCAGTGTCTGCACCATTTTACATTTCCACCAGCAATGTATGAGGTTTCCAATTGATCTACATTCACATCAGCACATGTTATTGTTTATTCCTTTGATGATAGCCATTCTGATGGGTATAAAGTGGTATTTCATTGTGGTTTTGATTTGCATTTGTCTGATGACTAATGACAATTGAGCATTTTTCATGTGCTTATTGTCCATTTGTATATCTTCTTTGGAAAGACATGTTATCTTTAAAGCTAAATATTGATGGTATGCTGTTTAGAATGCTGTTCTTTTTTTTTTTTTTTTTTGAGCTGGAGTTTTGCTCTTGTTGCCCAGGCTGGAGTATAGTGGCGTGATCTTGGCTCACCGCAACCTCCATCTACCTCCTGGGTTCAAGTGATTCTCCTGCCTCAGCCTCCTGACCAAGTAGCTGGGATTACAGGCATGCGCCACCATGCCCGGCTAATTTTGTAGAGACAGGAATTCTCCATGTTGGTCAGGTTGGTCCCAAACTTCTGACCTCAGGTGATCCACCCACTTTGGCCTCCCATAGTGCTGGGATTACAGGCGTGAGCTACTGCACCCGGCCCTGAATGCTGTTCTCTAGATTAGCTTTCTTCCTTTATCTGAGACAAGAGTTTTTGATCCATTAATTCAAATGTTTTAGTCTATTCTTGAGATTGCTTTACAAAGCTAATTTTAAATACAGCTCTCCCCTATGAAAAAATGACATTTTATATCCTGGCTTGAAATTTCTATGAAGACAGTTTGTCCCCACTCTGATAAACAATGATAGACAAATGAAATGAAGGAGATAATAGACTCTCCTTGGTCCCGTTGTTATCGTGAATTTGTGTATCTAGACTCAAAGAATTAGCAAAGGCAAAATGCATAGAGGACCCAGTGGCTCATTAAAATGTCATTATAATACTGTGCATTCTGAGAGTATCACCTATCTTGAGAGAAGGAAAGATCCATAAGGCAAGGAAAATAGCAACTGAGTTTGAAAGTAGTACTTTGCACATGTAGAGAAGTCTATGACCACTTGTAGGTAGGTATGAAAATGTGCATGATTTCATCCATATGTTCCCTTCTCTCCCAGCGTGGTACCATGCGACGGCGCTATGAAGATGATGGCATTTCAGATGATGAAATTGAAGGGAAAAGAACTTTTGACTTGGAAGAGAAACTACATACCAACAAATATAATGCCAATTTTGTTACTTTTATGGAAGGAAAAGGTCAGTATAATTTTGGTTCCAACATACAGTCCTTTGATGTGGAAAGTCATAGACTCTGAGCATTGGGGGTTTAGCGTTTATCCAGCTAAAATACTGCCTGTTGATGTTATTTTCTCTTGTTATTCAGTGCCCCTTGTATGCACTCGCCCCCCAGTCCTCCCACCCTGTGAGTCATTCTCTGCTATATTAGAAGTAATCTTTTATTAGGGCAGGAGTGTTGGAGTTTTTTTGTCTAACGGCTTCTTCCTTCTTCCTTCCCTTGGTTTTCAGTTTAATTAAAAATCGTAGGATAAAAATCCTTTTATGTGTATACCTACCCCACCAAAACTGAGGGTGGGATTCCATGTGTACCATGCATCTTTGATCATTGGCAAACTGACAGGGATATCATATATGTATTGTCATGGTCAAAATTAATTTTTTTTACTCCTTAAGAGACAAGATGATGATAATTTCTGTTTAGCATTTATGAGATGACTCATTAATAGTACTACCCCCATATTGTTGAAGCTCTAAATTTCCTGTGGAAATACATAGACTTGGCAAACCCCTCAAGCTTTGCTTCTTAATGTGCTCTCCATATTTTCTAAGAGATGCTTCTTAATAAGCATATATTTTATTGTCTAACAGCATAACTGTATACACAGAATAACAAACACTATTTATACCTTAGCACTTAGGGTCCTTTTTGTGATCCTTTTATCTATTTTTTAATTATACTCCTTGTATTTCTAATAATTATTTTTCTATGTTGACAGATTTTAATGTAGAGTATATCCAGCGGGGTGGCTTGAGAGATCCTCTGATTTTCAAGAATTCTGATGGACTTGGAATAAAGTAAGTGTTTTCAGCCTGGCTGGATATAGTTGCAAAATGGCCTTGTTAAACCCAGGACTATAAACTGTGGTGGTATTGATAACTCAAAACAGTAGTAATTGAAAATAATTTTCCATTTAGTTTTAAAAGTGTATGTTTTTCTTCTTTTGATACATAAGTGATTCATATTAGAAGTAAATGAGAAAATATAGATGAACCAAAAAAAAAAACCAGCAAATTTAAATCTCCTGAAATCTACCACCCTTAGCTAAATCATGCATTTATTTATATATTCTTTTTTCCTATGCATATATGTAAATATACACTTACCTATATTTTTAAAATAATTTTAAACCTGATTGTGAATATTGCTGTGTCTGATTGAGGAGTTCTCAGTACTTTAAGAAAAAAAAAACTCACATTACTTGAGAAGCTGTGTTTTCCATATATACTTACTGGTGTTTGTTTCATAGAATGCCAGATCCAGACTTCACTGTGAATGATGTCAAAATGTGTGTAGGTAAGTATCGAGGTTTTGGCCTCTGTCTTTAAGGCAAAGATTTAAGACTTAGGACTGAATTAAATCTCTGACTGAGATTTAAGGCTTAAGAACACTGAAGTATATATTTGATTAGAAACTACATTTTCATTAAGAACTGAGAATTTTATCAGAGAGTTACAGAAGTTGCCTTATTTAATACACATTAAACATAAAACATTAGAATCTCTTTTTTCTACCCATATACTTCCTTTTCTAGGGCAACCTATCCCAGAAACCAGAAACTTGTATCTCTGAGCTAAGAATGAAGTTTCATTATTATCTTGATTCCCTTTCTTTTCCTAAAAGCAGTAGAGAAATTTCCAGGAAATGTTCACCAATGCTACATTTGGAAACTTGCCTAAGATTTGAAACTTCATAAGCTGAGAAGTAGATACATTAAAATTTATCTTTATCAGTGAGTGGTTAAATTGAGTCTTTAATTATTTTATTATGTTCAAAATTTAGGAAAAAGAAAACAAATTAGGTCAATCTAATTAAAGAAGAAAATTCCTGACGTTAGTAAAGTTTCAGCTTAGTTTTCTGCAGACAGTGGTGTTCATTATGGTCCTGAGACACCTCAGCATCCTTAGTAGTTCAGGAATGGTTAGTAAAATGAAATAAAGTTTTTTTTTGTTTTTTTTTTTGAGACAGCATCTTTCTCTCTGTCGCCCAGGCTGGAGTACAGTGGTGCTATCTCAGCTCCCTGCAACCTCCGCCTGAATTGTTCAAGCGATTCTCTCACCTCAGCCTCCTGAAAAGCTAGGATTGCAGCCCTTGCCACCACGCTCGGCTAATTTTTATATTTTTAGTAGAGATGAAGTTTTACCGTGTTGGCCAGGCTGGTCTGGAACTCCTGACCTCAACTAATCCACCCGCCTCACCCTGCTAAAGTGCTGGTATCACAGATGTGAGTCACTGTGTCTGGCCAGAATAAAGTCTTTTTCAAATGCTTCCAACAGAACTTAAAACGAAGGGACTTTTTTGGTTTTCTTCCTAGTACTAGAATTTCTATGATCTTTTGTCCTCTGTACCAAAGTTCCAGTGCCATTCCTTTGCTTTGAAAATTAAATACTGCAGTATTATCTCCTGGTCACTTGAGGGTCCTTGTTAGACTACCGACTCTTCTATTTATCTAAAAGGTGAAAGTCACAGATATCCCAGGTAGAGGAAAGTTCTCAAATCTCTGTTTTATTCATCCTTTTACTGTTTCTGTGTTAGATCCTGGCCATCTTCCTATTGCCATGTATTCCCTAGAACTTAGCACAGTCTCTGGAGTATAGTAGGTGCTCAGTAAATCTGTTGAATAATTGAAATGCTCTCCCACTCTTCGCAAGTCAGAACGTTCTCAGCGGACCTCAGAAAACCCACCTGAATACATAATAGTCTATCATTTGACCTCCTTTATTAAAGAACCTCCAAGACAGTAATTCCCTGTATTTATAAGGCAATAGACCACCATAGCTACCCTCTTGATGAGAGATTCTTACAGTTTGTGGTCCACAGATGACCTGTCTCAGAATTATTTGTGGTATTGTTAAAAATGTAGACTCCCAGAGAGGATTGTAGGAAGATGGCAGAGTAGCAAGCACTAGGAACTTGTCTCCTTACCTGGACAATAATTGCACTGGCAGAATCTGTCTGATATAACTGTTTTGGAATCCAGGAGTCTATTCAAGGCTTGCAAATTCCAGGGAACAGCTTGGACAATAAAATACAGTTAATTTCAGTCAGTTTCAGGCCTTAGCACAGTAACAGCTTCTCCACTCTTCCCTGCCAACCAAGACCCATGACAAGCAGCTGTGCATATGTTTCTCAGAAAAACCTGTACACAGCTTATGGGAGCCAGGGTGAGCAAAGAGGAACCTTTCCTTGAAATAATGGTATGCACCCTGTGATCACTGAGTACTGCTTCTGATCACAGAAGTACAGACATAGAGGCAAGTAGGGCCAGGCACGGTGGGTCATGCCTGTAATCTTGCACTTTGGGAGGCTGAGGCAGGTGGATTGCCTGAATCCAGGAGTTTGAGATCAGCCTGGGCCACATAGCGAAACCCTGTCTCTACAAAAAATACAAAAATTAGCTGGATGTGATGGCATGCACTGATAGGCTCAGCTACTTGGGGAGCAATTCCTTGAGCCCTGGAGGTTGAGGCTGCAGTGGTCTGTGATTGTACCACTGCACTCCAGCGTGGGCAACAGAGTGAGACCCTGTGCCAAAAAAAAAAAAAGAAAAAGACAGGTGGGGCAATTGTAGCGTCTTCCCTTAATTGTTGCAGGCCACTTCCCATCAGTTAAACTGACTTCCAGGGGATTTAAAGGGCTATTGTGGCTGGTTGCAGTGACTCATGCCTATAATCCCAGCCCTTTGGGAGTCCAAGGTGGCCAGATCACGAGGTCAGGAGATTGAGACCATCCTGGCTAACACAGTAAAACCCCGTCTCTACTAAAAAGACAAAAAATTAGCTGGGCATGGTGGTGCCAGCTAATTGGGAGGCTGAGGCAGGAGATCGCTTGAACCCAGGAAGTAGAGGTTGCAGTGAGCTGAGATCACACCACTGCACTCCAGCCTTGGCAACAGAGCAAGACTCCGTCTTAAAAAAAAAAAAATTAACTGGGCATGGTCTCGGGCACCCATAATTTCAGCTACTCAAGAGGCTGAGGCAGAAAAATCCCTTGAACCCAAGAAGCAGAGGTTGCCGTGAGCCAAGATTGTGCCACTGCACTCCAGCCTGGGTGACAGAGGGATACTCTGTCTCCAAAAAAAGGCTTCCGCCTCCCTGCCCATTTTAGTTTTCTCTTTTCCCCTTCGAGAGCCAGACATTAAAGACTAGCACATTCAGAATAGGAAGTGACTGCATATGCACCTGGAAGGTGCAGGCTCAGAAAAGACGTAAGAAAACTTATGTGTATACCTCAGATTGATCTTTGACACAGAGATAGCCTACACAAAAACAACAAAACAAACAATAATAAAACACAGAAAAGGCCGGGTGCAGTGGCTCACGCCTGTAATCCCAACACTTTGGGAGGCCAAGGTGGGCGGATTGTGAGGTCAAGAGATTGAGACTATCCTGGCCAACATGGTGAAACCCCATCTCTACTAAAAATACAAAAACTAGCCAGGCTTGGTGGCACACGCCTGTTGTCCCAGCTACTCGGGAGGCTAAGACAGAAGAATCACTTGAACCAGGAGGTGAAGGTTGCAGTGAGCCAAGATTGTGCCACCGCACTCCAGCCTGGCAACAGAGCAAGACTACATCTCAAAAAAAAAAATACAAATAAAAAATAAAACACAGAAAACTCTGGGGAAGAGAGAGAATCAGATTTTGAGAGTTATCACATTATTAAATTCAAATGTCCAGTTTTCAACAAAAAAATCATAAGGCATACTAAGAAAGAGGAAAGTATGGCCCATTAAAAGGAAAAAAAATCAACAGAAAATGTCTTTGAAAAAGTCCTGATTGTGAATCTAATAGACAAATATTTTCAAATAACTGTCTTAAAGATGCTCAAAAAACTAAGAAATTTGTGAAGGAAGTCAAGAAAGTAATGTATGAAAGAAATGGAAATATCAATAAACAGAAAACTAAATCAAAAGGAAATTCTGGAGCTGAATAATACAGTAATTCAAATGAAAACTCGATTCAAAGGCAGATTTGAACAAGCAAAAGAATCTGTGAAGATAGGACAGTGGAGATTATTAAGTCTAAGGAACAGAATGAAAAAATTAAAAGTGAACATAGCCTGCCATAGTTTAAATGTTATCCCTGCTGGGTGTGATGGCTCATGCCTATAATCCCAGCACTTTGGGAGGCGAAGGCGGGTGGATCACTTGAGGTCAGGAGTTCTAGACCAGCCTGCCCAACATAGTGAAATCCAGTCTCTACTAAAAATATGAAAATTAGCTGGGCATAGTGGCAGGCACCTGTAATCCCAGCTATTCATAGAGAGAAGAATCGATTTAACCCGGGAGACAGAGGTTGCAGTGAGCTGATATCGCGCCATTGCACTCCAGCCTGGGTGGCAAGAGTGAAACTCTGTCTCAAAAAAAAAAAAAAAAAGTGAGCCCTTCCAAATTTCATGTTGAAATTGAATTGCCAGTTACAATATTAAGGAGTGGGACCTTTAAGAGATAGTTAGGCTACAGGGGCTCCACTCTTATGGGTGGGATTGATGCTGTTATAAAAGGGTGAGTTTGGCCCCTTCTTGCTTTGTCTCATTCTCTTACTGTCTTGATTTTCGCCATGTGATAATGTAGCGAAAAGGCCCTCACCAGATGCTGGCACTTTGATTTTAGACTTCCCAGCCTTCAGAACTGTAAGCTAATAAATTTCTGTTAATCATAAATTACCTGCTCAGGTATTCCACTAACAGCAACACAAAACGGACTAAGAACCTAAAGGAACGTTTTTGACACCATTAAGTACACCAACATACACATTACAGAAGTACCAGAAGGAAAACAGGAGCAGGGATAATATGTATTTGATCAAATAATGGCTGAAAATTTCCCACATTTGATGAAAGACATAAATATAAACATCCAAACAGCTCAATGAACTCCAAGTAAGATGAACTCAGAGACTGTCACCAAGACACATTATCATCAAACTTTAAAAAGCCAGAGACAAACTCTTGAAAGCCTCAAGAGAGAAAATAACTAAATGATTCATTACATAAAGGTATCCTCAGTAAAATTATGAACCAATTTCTCATCAGAAACTTTGGAGGGCAGGAGGCAGTGAGCCAATGTATTCAAAGTGCTGAAAGGAAAACAAAACAAAACTGTCAACCAAGAATCCTATATCTGGCAAAACTGCCCTTCAAAAGGGGTGAGAAATTAAGACATTCTCAGAAAAACAAAAGCTAAGGACACTTGTTACCACTGGACCTGCCTTGTAAGAAGTGCTCAGGAGAGTCCTGCAAAGTGAAAGGAAAGGACATTAGATTGTAACTTGAAGCCATATGAAGAAATATCTCAATAAAGGTAAATACATGGGTAATTATAAGAGCTAGTATTATCTTAACAATGGCTTGTAACTCCTTTTTGTTTTCTCCATAGTTTAAGAGATGAATATATTTTTAAAAAGATAATTGTTAGCCTAAAAACTAGCACTGAAACTTTGAGTATAGCCCCACATTTTATTTGTACATAATTTAAGAGATTAATACATTTTAAAAAATTATTAGAACCGGGTATGACATTTTGGGCTGGATGAAGAAAAGAAAGAAAAAAAAGAACCAGGTATAGTGGTACATGCCTGTAATCCCAGCTACTCGGTAGGTTGACGTGGGAGGATTGCTTGAACCCAGGAATTCAAGACCAGCCTGGGCAGCATAGCAAAGACTCATTTCTCCGGCTTCATGAATGAATGAAATTATGTTTAGGGGCATAAACTAATAACTAATAGGGGCCCAGTATGTAAGGATGGGTTTTGTGACATCAGTAACAAAAAAGGGTAGAGGCAGCTATAAAGGAGCAGATTCTTTAAATAGTAGTGAAGTCAAACTGGTATTAATTAAAAATAGAATGTTTAACTTTAAGATATTAAATATAATCTTTATGGTAACCATAAAGAAAATATCTATAATATATATACAGAAGGAAATGTGAAAGGAATTTACACATTTCACCAAAGAAATGTATCTATATACAAAAGAAAACAGTAATTTAGGAAAATGAGGAGCAAAGCTGTAAGGATACAGAAATAAAATACCAAAATGACAAATTTCTTAGATGTACTTTAAATATAAATGGATTAAACTCCCCAATCAAAAGACAAGAAATTGTCAGAATGGATAAAAATGGCATGATACAACTATATGCTATCCAGAGGAGACTCACCGAAGATCCAAAAGACAGAAATAGGGCCGGGCATGGTGGCTAACACCTGTAATCCAAACACTTTGGAGGCCAAGGTGGGCGGGTCACCTGAGGTCAGGGGTTCAAGACCAGTCTGACCAACATGGTGAAACCCCATCTTTATTAAAAGAAAACAAAACAAAACAAAAACAGAAATAGATTGAAAGTTAAAGGATGCAAACAATAACCAAAAGAGCAGGGGTGGCTATACTAATATCAGATAAAACAGACTTTTATTTTCATTTATTTATTTATTTAGAGACGGCATCTTGCTCTGTTGCCTAGGGTGTAGTACAGTGGTGCAGTCTCGACTTACTGCAACCTCTGTCTCCTGGTTCAAGTGATTCTCCTGCCTCAACCTCCCAAGTAGTTGGGTTTACAGGTGCCTGCTACCATGCCCAGCTAATGTTTATATTTTTATTAGAGAGTGGGTTTCACCATGTTTGCCAGGCTAGTCTTAAACTCCCAACTTTAAGTGATCTGCCTGTCTCAGCATTCCGAAGTGCTGGGAGTATAGGCGTGAGCCACAACACTGGGCCCTAAAGCAGACTTTAAATCAAAGAATGGTTTCAAGAGGGACCTGGTATAATGGCTCACACCTATAATCCCAGCACTTGGGATTGCTTGAGCCCAGGCTTTTGAGGCCAACCTGGGCAGCATACCAAGACCTTGTCTCAGCCAGGCGAGGCAGCTCACGCCTGTAATACCAGTGCTTTGGGAGGCTTAGGTGGGTGGATCACCCGAGGTCAGGAGTTTGAGACCAGCCTGACCAATGTGGCGAAACCCCATCTCTACTAAAAATGCAAAAATTAGCCAGGCATGGTGGTGCGCAGCTGTAGTACCAGCTACACAGGAGGCTGAGGCAGGAGAATCACTTAAACCTGGGAAGCAGAGGTTATAGTGAGCCAAGATCACACACTGGACTCCAGCCTGGGCAACAAAGTGAGACTCCGTGTCAAAAAAAAAAAAAAACTTTTTAACAAAAGAAGAGAATCTTAAAATCAACACTCTAACCTTACAAATTAAATAACTAGAAAAAAAGACAAACTAAACCTAAAGCTAAAGGAAGGAAGTAATAAAGATTAGAGCAGAGATAAATGAAATAAAAAATAGAAAAACAATAAAGTCAAAGAAGCAAAAAGTTGGTTCTTCTTTGAAAAGATAAGCAAAATTCGCAAAGCTTTAGCTAGATGGACTAAGAAAAGAAAGAACAAATTGCTAAAATCATAAGTGAAAGTGAGGGCCAGGCGTGGTGGCTCACACCTGTAATCCCAGCACTTTGGGAGGCCGTGGTGGTTGGATCACCTGAGGTGAGGAGTTGGAGACCAGCCTGGCCAACATGGTGAAACCGTCTCTACTAAAAATACAAAAATTAGCTGGACATAGTGGTGCATGCCTATAATCCAGCTACTCAGGAGGCTGAGGCAGGAGAATCACTTGAACCTGGGAAGTGGAGGTTGCAGTGAGCTAAGGTTGCATCATTGCACTCCAGCCTAAGAGACAAGAGTGAAACTCGTTTCAAAGAAAAAAAAAAGTGAAAGGACATTACTTCCAATTCTGTAGAAATAAAAATGGTTATAAGGGAATACTATGCACAGTGGCTCACGCCTGTAATCCTAACACTTTGGGAGGCTGAGGTGGGTGCATTGCCTGAGTTCAGGAGTTTGAGACCAGCCTGGGCAACATGGTGAAACTCTGTCTCTACTAAAAACAAAAGGTGAGCTGGACCAGGTGGCATCTGCCTGTAGTTGTAGCTGCTCAGGAGGCTGGAGCATGAGAATTACTTGAATTGGGGAGGTGGAGGTTGCAGTGAGCCAAAATTGTGCCCCTGCACTCCAACCTAGGCAACACAGAAAGACTGTGTCTCAAAAAAAAAAAAAGAGCAGTTGTTCATCAATAAATTGGATAACCTAGATGAAGTAGACAAATTTCTAGAAACAAAAAACTTAACAAGACTAAATCACTAAGAAACAGAAAATTTGAAATTTGAATAGAACTATATTGTGATTAGTGAAGAGATTAAGTCAACATTCAAAAATCTCCCCAACAAAGAAAAGCCTGGGCCTGATAGCTTCAGTGGTGAATTCTACTGAACATTTAAAGAGGAACTAACACCAATTCTGTTCAAACTTCTCCAAAGAATTTAAGAGGGAATACTTCTTAACTCATTGTGTGAAGCCAGCATTACCCTATCAAAGCAAGAAAAAGACAGTACAAGAAAACTACAAATCAATATCCTTTTTGAAAAACGATGTAAAAATTGTCAACAAAATACGTGCTAAATTCAGCAGCATATTAAAAAGATTATACACCATGACCAAGTAGGATTTATTCCTGGAATAGATGCTCTGGCATGTGAACATCAATCAATGAAAATTTCATTAGCAGAGTGAAGGAGGGAAAAAGTCACATGATCATTTCAATTGATACAAAGAGCACATTTGACAAAATTCATGATAAAAACACTTGACAAACTAGAAATAGAAGGAAATTTCTACCTCAACATAATAAAAGCTTTATATGAAAAACTCCCAGTAAATATACTCAGTGGTGAAGACTAAAAGCATTTAAGATCAGGAACAAGGTTAAGATGCCTGCTTTTACTGCGTCTATTCAATGTAGTATTGGAAGTCCTAACCAGCACAATTAGGCAAAAAAAGGAAATAAAAGGCATGCAAATTGGAAAGGAAGAAGTAAAGTCACCTCTGTTGGCATGTGATACGACCTTTTTATTTGTTAGTATTTTTCTTTTCTTTTATCATGTGTGTCTTAAATTACACTTAAGTTTTGCTTTTTATCAAATATTTCAAGTATACATAAAATTAGAGAATATCAGTAACAAAATGAATGCCCATCTATGAACCCAAAATGAACATCCACTTGTGTACAACTTAGTAAGAAATTAACCTTTTGCTGTATTTACTTCACCTCTTTTTGCAGAAGTTTATTAGGGTTGACATCCACTGTGTACCATTCTTCCCATCTTCAGTCCCTTTTCCTTCCTCCTCTCTCTGGAGATAGCCACTCCCTTGATTTTTAATACACAGTCTGTAGATAGGCATATTGTTTTGCGTGTTTTTAAACATTAACCAAATGGCATCATAGTGTACAAATCATTCTGCATCTTGCTTTTTTACTCAACATTGCATTCATTTTAACTGCCATGTAGAATTCCATTGTATGTCTATACCATAATTTATCTGCAATATACCCATTCCTCCTACGATGGACATTTACCTTGTTTCCATTTCTTGGTGCCCTGAGTGCAATGGTGCAATCTTGGCTAACTGCAACCTCCACCTTCCGGGTTCAAGTGATTCTTCTGCCTCAGCCTACCAAGTACCTGGGATTACAGCATGCGCCACCACACCCAGCCAATTTTGTATCTTTATGGGTTTCACCATGTTGGGCAGGCTGGTCTCAAACTCCTGATCTCATGTGATCCAGCCACCTTGGCCTCCCAAAGTACTGGGATTACAGGCATGAGCTACCACACCCAGCCTCCATTTCTTTACTCTTACAAATAATGCTACAGTGAAGGCTAATACATTTCTTCTTGAGTACACATCGTAGAGGGTATGAGCTTAGAAGTGGGCTGAAAGTATGTACATTTTCAACTTGTCAAATTGCTCTCCAAAGCGATTATTCCACTTTACACTTTGTTCAGTCAAGTATGAGAGTATCCTTTGTTCCATATTCTCTCAAACACTTGATATTACGAGATGTTTACTTTATTTATTTATTTATTTATTTTGGTAGGGGCAGAGACAGTCTCACTCTATTCTCCAGGTTGGAGGAGAGTGGCACAATCTCAGCTCACTGCAATCTCTGCCTAATGGGTTCAAGGGATTCTCCTGCCTCCCAAGTAGCTGAGATTACAGATGCTTGCCACCACGCCCAGGTCATTTTTGTGTTTTTAGTAGAGATGGAGTTTTACCACGTTGGCCAGGCTGTTCTTGAACTCTTGACCACAGGTAATCCACCCGCCTTGGCCTCCCAAAGTGCTGGAATTACAGGTGTGAGCCACCACACCTGGAAGAGATTTTTCAACTTTTGACAATCTGATGGTTATGAAAGATAAACTTGTAGTTTTTAATCTGCGTGTACTGTAAGGATAATCATGTTCTCAGAAATGTTGATTAACTATTTGGGCCATGTATTTTTTAATTTTTTAAACTTTCACGTTCCCTTTTATTCTGTTCCCACTTTCTCATAGTGACTAATAGCAGAAACTCTAGTTTTAAAAGTTAATATACGTGAAGTGCCCAGAAGAATCACAGCCATGTTGTAGGAGATAGTACTATTATTTTTATCCTTTTAAATACATA
Source organism: Plecturocebus donacophilus (assembly GCA_004027715.1). Classification (NCBI taxonomy): domain Eukaryota; kingdom Metazoa; phylum Chordata; class Mammalia; order Primates; family Pitheciidae; genus Plecturocebus; species Plecturocebus donacophilus. The sequence goes on from PVKP010012537.1 coordinate 25,728, forward strand.
TATATTCATGGAGACAAGGGTCGTCTCACTGTGTTAAAGAGGCTGGTCTCTAGCCTCAGGCCTCAAGCAGTCCTCCTGCCTTGGCCTCACAAAGTGCGGAGATTACAGGTGTGATCTCACTGCACCTGTCTACCATTTAGATATTAATCTTGCCATATTAATCTTGCCATTTTGGATATTAATCTTTATTTCTTTCTTTTCTAGTATTAGCTTAAAATGTTCCATTTCTATTTTCTTTGTATGTCTCAATTCTTGCTTCAACAACAGCAGATAGGATTCCTGGCCTTGTGGAACAGCTTAGGAGTACATCTTTGCCTAAACTGGGGGAAGGGGGTTGCTTTACCCCCAGCTGTCCCTGCAGCTGCTCAGCCAGATTCCCAGATCTAACATCCTTCAAAACATCTCAACCTTGGTAACTCAGTTGCGTAACATTGGTAACTCAGTTGCATAACTAATATAGCAGTATTCTCCAAGGTGGTTGGATTACTGGTGATTTTTATTTTCTTTTTAAACTCTTGTATTTTCCAAATTTTATACCATGGGACTGTGTTCTAAACTGTCCAGTATGAAGAAAACAAAGAGCTCAGTTACTATAAAGAAAGTGGTTTTCTGGTCTCTATTCAGTGGCTGTGGTGTAATAGAGCTATATCAAGTCTTTCTTTGCAAAACTCTTCATTTCCTTTTATTTTTATTAGTTGTCTGTGCTCTATGCAGTCTGTATAACTTTGGGTTTTGCATTCATCAAGCAAATTACAGTTTTCTGTTAGAACTTCAGTTATGTTGTAATTATATTCACTAAAGAAAATACTTAACATAAGCCAACGATTGTCAGCTTATCCTAATTTAGTTAGAATTATTATATTGCCTGTGTATTTACCCAGTTCAAAGCTGCTTCCATTGCCAGTATTTTATTTTTTATTTTATAACCAGTTCTCAATAAGCCTCCAATAAGGAATGAATCATTTTTCTACCACTTACAGCAGCTTTCTTTGCCAAATCCACAGTATCTTCTATCAACTCAAGATGTTGTGATTTCTTCAGATTTATCTCAGAATTACAAGAATTGCTAAATTTCTCTCACTTAGATGTAATCTTTATATTGCATACCCACCCCATCACAGTTAAGCTGAGTCACACAAACATAATTGTTGGTCATAAATTGAGGAGCAGTGGCACAATCGTCCACATTAGGGCAATCTTCTAACAAGACATAATCCACTACAGTGAAACCTCCTTTGGCAAAATCATTCATGGTGCACGAGCAGGGGTTTGTTGCATGAGCCTCAGATGCAGGCTACAGCTGCTGCCACCTTCAGTTCTTCATGTCAGCCAGATGGCAGGAGGGAGCAAGTGGGCCTATTATAGTTTTAAGAGATGAGGTCTCATTATGTTGTCCAGGTGGCGTTGAAATCTTGGACTCAGGCTGTCTTCCTGCCTTAGCCTCTTGTGTAGCTGGAACTACAGGCACACGCCACAGCGCCTGGCTCAATGATTACTCACAGTAGCAAAAATGTGATAGCAACCTAAATGTCCATCAGTGGTGAATATATGAGCATAGTGTGGTATTTTCATACACTGGAATATTATTTAGCCTTAAAAAGGAAGGAAGGGCCAGCACAGTGGCTCACGCCTGTAATCCTAGCACTTTGACAGGTTGAGGTGGGTGGATCACGAGGTCAAGAGATTGAGACCAGCCTGGCCAACATAGTGAAACCGCGTTTCTACTAAAAATACAAAAATTAGCTGGGCATAGTGGCATATGCCTGTAATCCCAACTACTCAGGAGGCTGAGGCAGGAAAATCGCTTGAACCCGAGAGGTGGAGGTTTCAGTGAGCCAAGGTCGCACCATTGCACTCCAGCCTGATGACAGAACAAGACTGTCTCAAAAAGGAAATTCTGATACATACCGCAAATTATATGAATCTTAAGGACTTATGCTAAGTGAAATAAGCCAGCCATAAAAAGACAAATACTGTGTAATTCCACTGACGTGAATGAAGTATGTAGAGTAACCAAAATCATGGAGACAAAATAGAATGGTGGTTACTGGGGAGAAGGGCAGTGGGGACTTAAAAGGGCCATAGTTTCAGTTTTATAAGATGAACAGAGTTATGGAGATGGATGGTGGGTAATGGTTGTACAACATTGTGAATATATTTAATAACACTCAGCTGTACTCCTAAAAGTGGTTAAGATAGAACATTTTATGTTTTTTATATTTTACTACAATTTTTTACAAGTTGAAAAAAAGAAAGTAGACTCCTGGATACAGTATTCAAATTTCTGAGCTATACACATATATAAGATCTTATTCAGTCATCAGTCTTTCTTTAGTTTTCTTCCCACTTCTTTATCACTTTTCATCTCCTCCGTAATCTTCTTACTGCCAGTAGTGATCTTTGGAAGCCCTTTGTAACCTTATATTTTCTAAATAAACCCAAGGATAAATACAGATATCTTTGCTGTGACTTAAAATAAAGCAGCAATTATATCTAACCTAACAGACCTTATCTGAAATTAACTTTTTTTTTTTTTTTTTGAGACAGGATATTGCTTTGTCACCCAGGCTGGAGTCCATGGTACAGTCATGGCTCACTGCAGGCTTGAATTCCTGGGCTCAAGCAATCCTTTCACCTCAGCTTCCCAAGTAGTTAGGGCCATAGGTGGGCACCACCATGCCCAGATAATTTTTGTATTTTTTTGTGGAGGTGGGATTTTGCCAAGTTGCCCAGGCTGGTCTTGGAACTTCTGAGCTCAAGTAGTCAACCCGCCTCAGCCAACCAGAGTGTTGGGATTACAGGTGTGAGCCACTGTGCCCAACCAGTAACTAACTTTCTACCCAGATTTTTAAAAGTCTAGATGTTTTTTGTTTCTTGGATAGCTAATCACTGGCAAAATGCAGTGAAAAAGCTGATCCAGCTCGTTTCAGCCTGTGGTGGAATGTTACTTCTTCAGTGTCAGTGTATGTCTCAGAAAGAAGGAAGCCATTCTGTCATGTAAACTTTCTGTGATAGAATGTATTGCTTAAAAATATGGACTCTGGAGCAAAGCGGTCCCCAGCGACACAAATTACTAGCTCTGTAATCTTGGAACAAGTTACTTAAATGTGAAGTACTTAGAACACTGTCTGGCATATACAATTAACCCTTAACAATGTAAGGGCTAGGGGCACCAACCCCCAACAAGTCGAAAATCTACATATAACTTGGAACTCCTCAGACACTTAACTGCTGATAACCTACTGTTTACTGGAAGCCTTATAGATAATGTAAACAGTTGATTAATACATATTTTATGTTATACATATTGTATACTATATTCTTACAATAAAGTAAGAGAAAAATTATTAAAAATCATAAAAAAATGTTTACTGTCTTTTCATCTTCATGATGAGTAGGCCAAGGAGGAAAAGGTAGGATTACATTTGCTGTCTCTGGAGTGGAAGGGGTGGAAGAAAATTCATGTGTAAGTGAACCCATATAGTTCAAACCTGTGTTGTTCAAGGATCAACTGTGGTGAGTTCTCAGTAAATGTCAGCTATTGTGACCATCACAGTTTTATCTATGTGCTCTGGTGCATACCCAGAGTATGAGCACACCTCATTTTATTGCACTTCGCTTTATTACAGTTTGCAGATAGTGTATTATTATTATTTTTTTTTAACAAATAGAAGGTTTGTGGCAAAC
>PVKP010012537.1:29514-58126 GCA_004027715.1 Plecturocebus donacophilus
TTTTTTTTTTTTTTTTTTTTTTTTTTTTTTTTTTTTTTTTTTTTTTTTGAGATGGAGTCTCACTCTGTCATCCAGGCTGGAGTGCAGTGTCACAATCTTGGCTTACTCTAACCTTCACCTCCTGGGTTCAAGCAGTTCTCATGCCTCTGCCTCCCAAGTAGCTGAGATTACTGGTATGCACCACCACGCCTGGCTATTATTGTATTTTTAGTAAAGATGGAGTTCCACCTTGTTGGCCAGGGTGGTCTCAGACTCCTGACCTCTAGTGATTCACTCGCCTCAGCCTCCCCAAAGTGGGTCACAGGCGTGACCCATTGCACCCAGCTGATCAGTGATCTTTGACATTATTATTACACTTGTTTTGGGTGCTATGAACTGCATCCATTTGGAGAGCAAACTTGAAATATGTGTGTTCTGCTTTGCCAAATTGCTATTCCCCTGTTCTCTTTCTCTCCTCAGGCCTCCCTATTCCCTGAGACACAACAATATTGAAATTAGGGCCACTATTAATATTTTACAATCACTTTAAATCAAAAATTAGAAATGATTAAGTTTAGTGATAAAGGTATGCCAAAAGCCAAGATAGGCCTTTTACATCAGATAGTTAACTAAGATGTGAATGCAAAGGAAAGGTTCTTGAAGGAAATTAAAAGTGCTACTCCAACGAACATGGGAATGTTAAGAAAGAAAAATAGCCTTATTGCTGATAGGGAGAAAGTTTGAGTGGTTTGAACAGAAAATCAAAATAGCTGTAACATTCCCTTAACAAACCCTAAGCCACAGCAAAGCCCTAATTCTCCTTAATTCTGTAAAGGCTGAGAGAAGTGAGGGAGCTGCAGAAGAAAGGTCTGAAGTTAGGAGAGGTTGGTTTATGGTTTAAACCATCTTTGTAACATAAAAGTGCAAGGTAAAGCAGTAGCACATGCTGATGTAGAAGCTGCAGCAAGTTATCCAGCAGATCCAGCTAGGATCATTAATGATGGAGGTTGCACTGAACAACAGGTTTTCCATGTAAATGAAACAGCCTTCTATTGGAAGAAGATGCCATCTAGGATTTTCATAGCTAGAGAGAAGCCAACTGCTTGAAGGAACAGGCTGACTGTCTTGTTAGGGGCTAATGCAGCTGGTGATGTGAATTGGAAACCAAATTTACCATTCCAGAAAACCTCATTTACCATTCTAAAATCCTAGGGCCCTTAAGAATTATGCTAAATCTACTCTGTTAATGGAACAACAAAGCCTAGATGACAGCACATCTGTTTTACAGTATGGTTTACTGAATATATTAGGCCCACTGTGGAGATTTGCTCAGGAAAAAAGGTTCCTTTCAAAATATTACTGCTCATTGGCAATGTACCTGTTCACCCAAGAGCTCTGATGGGAATGTACAAGAGATTAATATTGTTTTTTTTTGTTGTTGTTTTTTAAGACAGGGTCTCACTCTGTTGCCCAAGCTGGAGTGCAGTGGTATGATCACGTCTCATGGCAGGCTTAGTGTCCCTGGGCTCAGGTGATCCTTCCACCTCAGCCTTTAGCTGGGCCTACAGGCAGGTGCCAACACACCCAGCTAATTTTTGTATGTTTTGGTGGAGCCACGGTTTCGCTGTGTTTCCCTAGTTGGTTTCAAACTTCTAGGCTCAAGGGATTTACCTGTCTCGGCCTCCCGAAGTGCTGGGATGACAAGCATGAGCTATCATGCCCTGCCTGAGATTAATATTGTTTTCATGCCAGGTAACAGTATTCATTCTGTGGCCCATGGATCAAGGAGTAATTTCAACTTTAGTCTTATTATTTAAGAAATACATTGTATGACTTTGGGAGGCCGAGGCGGGTGAATCACGAGGTCAAGGGATCGAGACCATCCTGGCTAACATGGTGAAACCCTGTCTCTACTAAAAATACAAAAAAAATAGCTGGGCATGGTGGTGTGTGCCTGTAGTCCCAGCTACTCAGGAGGCTGAGGCGGAAGAATCGCTTGAACCCAGGAGGCGGAGGTTGCAGTGAGCTGAGATTGCACCACTGCACTCCAGCCTGGCAGCAGAGCAAGACTCCGTCTCAAAACAACAACAACAACAACAACAACAACAACAGCAACAACATTGCATGAGGCTGTAGCTGCAATAGTGATTCCTCTGATGGATCTGGATCAAATCAATTGAAAAACATCTGGAAAGGATTCACCACTATAGATACCATTAAGAACATTTGTGGCTGGGCATGGTGTCTCATGCCTGTAATCCCAACATTTTGATAGGCCCAGGTGGGTGGATCCCTTGAGGCCAGGAGTTTGAGACCAGCCTGGGCAACAATTAGCCATTCTTAGTGGTGCACACTTGTAGTCCCAACTATTTGGGAGGCCGAGGTGGGAAAATCACTTGAGCCCAGGAATTTGAAGCTGCAGTGAGCTCTGATCTTGCTGCTATATTCCAGCCTGGGCATCAGAGTGAGACCCTGTCGCTAAAAAATTAATTAAAATGAAAACATTTGTGGTACATGGGAGGAGGTCAAAATATCATCATTAATAGGTGTTTGGAAGAAGTTGATTCCCATCCTTATGGATGACTTTGAGGAGATCAAGACTTCAGTGGAGGAAGTAACTGCAAATGTGGTGAAAATAATGAGAGAACTAGAATTAGCGAGTTGAAGATGTGACTGAACTGCTGCAATCTGTAATGAAATTTGAGTAGCTGAGGAGTTGCCTCTTATAGATGAGCAAAGAAAGTAGTTGGTTTCTTAAGATGGAATCTACTTCTGGTGAAGATGCTGTGAACATTATTAAAATGACAACAAGATATTTAGCATATTACATAAGGTTAGTTTATAGAGCAGTAGGGTTTGAAAGGATTGACTCCAAATTTGAAAGAAGTTCTGCTGTGGGTAAAATGCTGTCAAACAGCATTGCATTCTACAGAGAAACATTTCTGTGAAAGGAAGTATCAATCCATGTTGCAAACTTCATTGTTGTCTTATTTTAAGAAATTTTCAACCTGAGAAACATAGCTAGATCTTATATCTGCAAAAAATTAAAATATTACCCAGGCATTGTGGTGTTTGCCTGTAGTCCCAGCTACTCAGGAGGCTAAGGCGGGAGGATTATCTGAGCCCAGGAGTTTGTGGCTGCGGTGAGCTGTGCGTCAGTGTACTCCAGCCTGGGCAACAGAGCAAGACCCTGTCTCAAAAGAAAAAAGAAAAGTTTACACTTCAGTGAAAAAAAAAGAAATTGCCATATTCACCAACCTTCAGCAACCACTACCCTGATCAGTCAGCAGCCCTCAATAAGGACACCGAGGCAAGTCCCTCCACAAGAAAAGATTATGACTCACTGAAGGCTCAGATGATTATTAGCATTTTTAGCAATAAAGTATTTTAAAATAAAAGTATGTACCTTGTTTTTGTAGACACAATGCTGTTGCATACTTAATAGCCTACAGTATAATGTAAATATAACTTTTATGTGCACTGTGAAACCAAAAAGTTTGTGTGTTTTGCCTATTGCAATATTTGCTTTATTGTGATGGTCTGGAACTGAGCCCGCAATATCTCCAAGATAGGCCTATACTAAGTATTCTAGTAATAAAGGAATACCAGCCTGGGCAACATGGCAAAACCTCGTCTCTACCAAACATACAAAAAAATTAACTGGGCATGGTGGCATGCACCAGTAGTCCCAACTACTCAGGAAGCTGAGGTGGGAGGATCGCTTGAGCCTGGAAGGCAGAGGTTTCAGTGAGCCTAGATAGTGCCACTACACTCCAGCATGGGTGATAGAGTGAGGCCACATCTCAAAAGGAAAAAAAGAATAAAACTTTGCTTTCCTCTACTTTGCTCTACATTCTTTTTCTTTTCTTTCTTTTTTTTTTTTAAGACAGGAAGAGTCTTGCTCTGTCATCCAGGCTGGAGTGCAATGGTGCGATCTCAGCTCACTGCAACCTCTGCCTCCTGGGTTCAAGCGATTCTCCTGCCTCAGCCTCCTGAATAGCTGGGACTATGGGCACGCACCACCACGTCTGGCCAATTTTTGTGTTTTTAGTACAGTTGGGGTTTCACCATGTTGGCCAACCTGGTCTGGAACTCCTGACCACAAGTTATCTGCTCACCTTGGCCTACCCAAGTGCTGGGATTACAGGCATGAGCCACCATGCCCGGCCTCCTCTGCATTGTTGAAGGAAAGCATTTACTTGTAATTTCTTAAATTAGGGTTAAATACATGTAATATAAAGTTTACCATCATAACCATTACATTGTTTTTCTTTTTGCATAAAATATTTCATTGTCATGTACCCATTTTAAAGCATGCCTGTGTCATTAAGTTTATTCATGGTGTGCTACCATCACTATCTAGTTATAGAATTTCATCACCCCACAGAAACTCCATACCATTGAGCAGTCATTCTCTGTTTTCTCCTGTGCTTATTAACTCCTGGCAACAGTGAATCTACTCCCTGTCTTGGTGAAGTTGTCTAATCTGTATATTCCATATAGAGGGAACTATATAGTATGTAGTGAGAGAACTACAATTAGCGAGTTGGACACCTACTTTGTGTAGGCTTCTTTGATACAGTATGTTTTCTTGGTATATCTGTGTTGTAGCATGTATTAGTACTTCATTCCTTTTGATGGCCAAATATTTCCTTGAATAGATCTACCACATTTTGTTTATCTGTTCATATCATGATAAACGTTTGTGTTATTTCTATCTTTTAGCTGCTTTGAATAGTGCTGCACTGAATATTTATGTACAAGCTTTTGTTCGAACACCTTGTTCAGTTCCTTTAGATATATGCCTAGGAGTGGAATTGCTGAGTCACATGGTCACTCTGTGTTTAGTTTATGGAGGAACTGCCAACCATAATGGCTGCATCATCTTGTATTCCCACTAGTGGTGTTTGAGGGTCCTGATTTCTCTGAGTTGTTGCTAGCACACTTTGTTATTTTCCATTTTTAAAATTATAGTGATCCTAGTGGGTGTGAATTGGTATTTCTTGGCAGTTTTGATTTGACATTCACTTTTTCTTTTAAAATATGATGGGCAGGTTCAGTCTATTGCCTTACATTATCAGTTGTTTTACTATTAATATATATATTCTGCCTTGTCTACTTTATACTGACCATATTCTTCTCTTGGGTGTTACCTCTTGTCTTTAATTAACTATACATTTCTAAAAGGCAGGGAATCAGGTTCTAATGCTATGTGGTATATCCAGCCAGAACAGGTACATAGTAAGTGTTATTTGTCTTACAAGGCAGTCTCTCTCTCTCTCTCTCTTTCTTTCTCTCTCTCTCTCTCTATTGTTTTGTTTTCAGTGGTTTCACGCTGGTTGCCCAGGCTGGAGTGCAATGATGATCTCAGCTCACTATAGCCTCAACCTCCTGGGCTCAGGTGATTCTTCCACCTCAGCCTCCTGAGTAGTTGGGATTACAGGCACCTGCTACCATGCCCAGCTAAATCTTTGTATTTTTATTTTTATTTTTTTATTTTGTGTGTATGTGTGTGTTTTCATTTTTTGTATTTTTAGTAGAGACAGCGTTTTGCTCTGTTGCCCAGGCTGGTCTCAAACTCCTGAACTCAAACAGTCTGCCCACCTTGACCTCCCAGAGTGCTGAGATTACAGATGTGAGCCACCATGCCCAGCCAGGCAAACAGTGTTGTCAGCTTTTTGTTCTGTCTCCCTTCCTTGACCACCATTTTCTGAATCTTTTAGTTTATGCCTTTACTTCTGCTTGGAATTGTCCCTGTGGAATCATCTCTTGTTAGAATTCTGCTTCTTATTCCCCCACTTTTCCTAAAGCCTTTTCTGATCTGTCTAATAAAAGTATGATACTTCCTTTGGTTTTTACTGCCACTTGAGCACCTACTTTGTATTAAATATTTTACTTCATCGACTTTAAATTTTCACAGTGACCCACAAGGTAATATTCATCCTCTACAATATATTAATGTTCAGAGAAATTACATAACTTGTCTAGCTAGTATATAGGAACTGAGATTTAAACTTAGGTCTCAGTCAGGCACAGTGGCTCATGCCTATAATCCCAACATTTTGGGAGACCAAGGCGGGCGGATCGCCTGAAGTCAGGAGTTCGAGACCAACCTGGGCAACATGGCAAAACCCTGACTCTACTAAAAATACAAAAATGAGGCAGGTGTGGTGGCATGTGGCTATAGTCCCAGCAGCTCAGGAGGCTGAGGCACTAGAATTGCTTGAACCTGGGAGGTGGAGGTTACAGTGAGCCAAGATTTCATGCCACAGCACTCCAGCCTGGGTGACAGCAAGATTGTCTCAAATAAATAGCTGGGCGTGGTGGCTCACTCCTGTAATTCCAACTTGTTGGGAGATGGAGGCAGGTGGATCACGAGGTCAGGAATTTGAGACCAGCCTGACCAACATGGTAAAACCCTGTCTCTACTAAAAATATAAAAATTAGCTGGGGGTGGTGGTGCACACCTGTAATCCCAGCTATTCAGGAGGCTGAGGCAGGAGAATCGCTTAAACTTGAGAGGCAGAGGTTGCAGTGAACTGAGATCGCGCCACTGCACTCAAGCCTGGGCAACAGAATGAGACTCTGTCTCAAAATAAATAAATAGACCAGGCGCAGTGACTCACATCTGTAATTTCATCACTTTGGGAGGCCAAGGTGGGCAGATTGCCTAAGCTCAGGATTTTGAGACCAGCATGGGCAACACCATGAAACCTTGTCTCTACTAAAGTACAAAAAATTAGCCGGGAGTGGCAGCATGCACCTGTAGTCCCAGCTACTCAGAAGGCTGAAGTAGAATTGCTTGTACCCAAGAGGTGGGGGGTTGCAGTGAGCCAAGTCTTGCTACTGCACTCCAGCCTGGGTGACAGAGCAAGGCTCTGTCTCCAAATAAATAAATAAATAAGCAAACAAACAAAGTTAGGTATCTTTGGCTCCAAAGCTATTGTTTTCTCTCCATTACTATTTTATGCTGACTCTTGTGACCTTCTGCATTTTATTGTAGTTGTTACAGTCAACAAGAATCTGATACAGATCTTTGTGTCCATCCTGGTATCTTTATCATTCTATAAATATTTGTGGAATGAATGAAAAGGGGACTTTATTCTTCATGAGCTAGGATAATTATCTTCATGGGCTAGGCTATTATTGACAGGTTTGGGAAATAACCCTGTTTAACAAAAGAATATAAATTCAAAATCAGTCTATTACCCACTAAATCATGGATCCTTTATTCAAATTATGGGATAGTTTAGGTCAGCCTGCATCAAATCAGTATAGCTCAGTAAGTAAGAGCTTGACTCCAGAGTGAGCCTGCCTGGGTTCTTGTCCTGCTTTGTTCTATACATTGCCTAACATCTGCTTTCTCATGTATGAAATGGAGATTAGTATTTAGCATTTAGAATTGTTAGTATTAAATGAGACCTTAGATAAAAGATTCAACAATTGACTGTATAGTAAACATGCCTTAGGGAATAATTGTTATTATTAACATTATTATCTTTTCCATTCTCTGTGATTTGATTATTATTATGTTGAGTGAGAACTTTTTCCTTGTCTATTATTGAAAATAAGAAAGGGTAGTTTTTTTCCTTCTTTCTTTAAAAATATTCTTAGTACATTTAAGGATATTAGTGGCTTGATAGAGATGATTGGTGCATCTTTTATGACAGGGAGTCGTCGCATGGTGGATGTCATGGACGTGAACACACAAAAAGGCATTGAAATGACCATGGCTCAGTGGACACGCTACTATGAGACCCCAGAGGAGGAGCGAGAGAAACTCTATAATGTCATCAGCCTTGAGTTTAGCCATACCAGACTGGAGAACATGGTGCAGAGGCCCTCCACGGTTAGTGTAATCATTTTCTTCATATTGTCATCGTGACCAAAAAGGGTTGTTTTTGGCTGGATGTTGGTAACTGATGCTTGTAATCCCAGCATTTTGGGAGGTCAAAGCTGGTAGATCGCTTTAGCTGAGGAGTCTGAGACCAGCTGGGGCAACATGGTGGAACCCCATCTCTACAAAAAGTACAGAAAAAACAACAGCTGGGCGTGATGACACACGTGTGTAATCCCAGCTACTCAGGAGGCTGAGGTGGCAGGATCACCTGAGCCCAGGAGGTTGAGGCTGCAGTGACCCATGATTGCACCACTGCATTCCCACCTGGGTAACAGAACAAAACTCTGTCTCAAAAAATTAAAATAAAATGGGTTGTTTTTATACTAGAAAAATTTATAATTTTTTGCACATATCAAGATTAAGCTAAAGGTAAACAAGACTATTTGACAAGAATAACTTGTATTTTTATACAAATATATTAATACTGTATTTTGATAAGACTAACTGCATTTTCCGAAATCACTTAAAGTTTTGCAGGGGGTGAATTTTAAAATTTTTTATAATTTTTAAAAAATATATTTTTTTTAGAGACAGGGTCTCACTATTTTGCCCAGGCTGATCTTGAACTCCTGGGCTCAAGCAGTCCTCCCACTTTGGCCTCCCAAAGTGCTAGGATTACAAGTGTAAGCCACTGTGCCTGGACGTGAAATTACTTAATTTTACATAGGGAAGGATTTTTCTGATTTGTGTCACCAGTAGCTTAATGTAGGAACATTGAGCTTTGCATGTAACGGAGAGGAGTATTAAAATTCACTCTTGGGGCCAGACACGGTGGCTCATGCGTGGAATTCTAGCACTTTGGGAGGCCAAGGCGCATGGATCACCTGAGGTCAGGAGTTTGAGACCAGCCTGGTCAACATGACAAAACCCCATCTCTACTAAAAATACAACAATTAGCCAGGTGTGGTTGCACGCACCTTGTAATCCCAGCTACTTGGGAGGCTGAGGCACAAGAATCGCTTGAACCCAGGAAGCGGAAGTTGCAGTAAGCTGAGATCATACCACTATACTCCAGCCTGGGTAACAGAGTGCGACTCTGTCTCAAAAAAAAAAAATTAATTAACTCTTGACCAGATATGGTAGCTCACGCTTATAATCCCAACACTTTGAGAGGCTGAGAAAGGAGAATTGCTTGAGGCCAGTAGTTCAAGACTAGTCTGGAGAATGTCTTGAGACCCCAAAAATAAAAACAAATATTTTTATTTTTTATTTATTTTGAGACCAAGTCTTGCTTTGTCACCTAGGATATGGAGTGCAGTGACGTGATCTTCTCTGTGCCTCCTGGATTCAAGCAATTCTCCTACCTCAGCCTCCTGAGTAGCTGGGACTACAGGCTACCAGCACTGCTAATTTTTGTATTTTTTTTGGTAGAGACGGGGTTTCATCATGTTGGCTAGGCTGGTCTTGAACTCCTGACCTCAAGTAATTGACCTGCCTTGGTCTCCCAAAGTGCTGGGATCACAGGCATGAGCTACTGCACCAAGCCGAAAAAAACTATTTTTATATTAGTCATCATTGTCTATTTGGTCATGTGGAATTACAGGAAGACAGGTGGCTAGAATTTAGCCTTCTCATTAGCCTAATGTGGTTTGCTAAATAGGAATTTAGTGAGCGGGATGTAAGAATTCCAGTAACATTATTTATTTGTAATTTTATTTCCTTAATATTTTTAGAATTTTTTAAATTTTTATTATTATTATTTTTTTGAGACGGGATCTTGCTCTGTTGCCCAGGCTTGAATACAGTGGCATGATCTCAGCTCACTGCAGCCTCTTCTTCCCAGGTTCAAGCAATTCTCCCACCTCAGCCTCTGGAGTAACTGGGATTACAGGGGCACATCACCACGCCCAGCTAATTTTTGTATTTTTAGTAGAGATGGGATTTTACCATGTTGGCCAAGCTAGTCTCAAACTCCTAACCTCAGGTGATCCACCTCCCTCGGCCTCCCAAAGTGCTGAGATTAACAGACCTGAGCCACTGCACCCGGCCCATTTATAGAATTTTAATTTTAAAATAACAAGAATGGCCAGGCACATTGGCTCATGCCTGTAATTCCAGCATTTTGGGAGGTGGAGGCGGGAGAATCCCTTGAGCCTAGGAGTTCAAGACCAGCTTGGTTAACATAGCAAGACCTCATCTCTACAAAAAATTTTAAAAATTAGCCAGGCATGGTGGCATGCACCTGTAGTCCTGGTTACTCAAGAGGCTGAAGTGGGAGGATTGCTTTAGCCTGGGAGGTTGAGGCTGCAGTGAGCTGTGATCATACCACCTCACTCTAGCCTAGCAGACATTCCAAGACTCTGTCTTGAAAAAATAATAAAAAATAGAAGCAAGGCATGGTGGCTCATGCCTGTAATTCTAGAACTTTGGGAGGCCAAGGCAGACAGATCACTTGAGCTCAGGAGTTTGAGACCAGCCTGGGAAATATAGTAAAACCCTGTCTCTACAGAAAAATTAGCCAGGTATGGTGGCATCCCCCCTATAGTCCCAGCTACTAGGGGGTTGAGGCAGGAGGATTGCTTGAGCCTAGGAATTCGAGACCAGTCTGGGCACCATAATGAGACCCTGTCTCTACTTATGAAGGAAAAAAAAAAAAATAATAAGCAGCAACAACAAAAATAACATGATTGTAGCTATAAATGTAAAACTTGACCTGGTCATTACTTTTCCATTATTAAGATTTTGAAATGTGTGATTATTCTACACGAAGCCTTTTTAGTGGCATCCTGAATTTATTCACTCTGTCCCTAGTTATAATGATAAAAATGTGACATCATTTTATAAAAATTAGAAAAACATATTATCATTAAGTGGAGGAGAAGAACCTATGAGAGGGCTCCGAAATAGGAAATTATTAAGAGGGCAGAGACCACACTACCAATATCTTACAGAGACCTAAAACATGACTAGAAAGATTGAATGAGTTATTACCAAGCTCACATTCTAAAAGCAGGTAAGCTTTTTGTGACCTTGCTATATAAGCAATAACATGGGTATTCTATTGGTAGAATAAAATAGGAGACTTTGTGTGGAATAGTCACACATTTCAAAATCTTAATAATGGAAAAGTATTGACCAGATCAAGTTTTATATTTATAGCTAGAGGCCTGGCATGGTTGTTCACACATCTAATCCCAGCACTTTGGGAGGCTAAGGTGGGTGGATCACTTGAGCCCAGGAGTTCGAGACCACTCGGGAGGCCGTGGCACAAGAATTGCTTGAACCCAGAAGGCAGAAGTTGCAGTGAGCCAAGATAGTGCCACGGGACTCCAGCCTGGGCAACAGAATGATACCCTATCTCAAAACAAACAAACAAAAAAACATTTATAGCTATAATTATGTTATTTTTGTTGCTGTTTCTTTTGGTAGAATTCTTATTCCCCCCATGGTATGTCCGTTCATTTATCTAGGTCTTTTTGGTAGAATTCTTATTCCTCCCGTGGTATATCTCTTCATTTATCTAGGTCTTTTCCAGTATATTTCACTAGTGCATATTATTTTATTTTATTTTATTTATTTATTTTGAGACAGAGTTTTGCTCTTGTTGTCCAGGCTGGAGTGCAATGGCGCGAGCTCGACTCACTGCAACCTCCGCCTCCCAAGTTCATGTGATTCTCGTACCTCAGCCTCCCGAGTAGCTGGGATTTCAGGCATGCACCACCATGCCTGGCTAATTTTGTATTTTTAGTAGAGACAGGGTTTCTACATGTTGGTCAGGCTAGTCTCAAACTCCCGACCTCGGGTGATCCGCTCACCTCAGCCTCCCAAGTGCTGGGATCATAGGCATGAGCCACGGCACCCAGCCACACTAGTGCTTTTTAAAAAACCAACTTTATTGAGGTAAAGTTGACATTCAGTAAAGTGGACTCCCATTTTAAATGTGCATTTCAGTGAGTTTTGACAAACATATTTATTCATGTAAGTACCACCACAATCAAAATATAGAAAACAGGCTGAGTGCAGTGGCTCACCCCTGTAATCCCAGCACTCTGGGAGGCCAAGATTGGCAGATCACTTGAGATCAGGAGTTCAAGACCAGCCTGGCTAACGTGGTGAAACCACGCCTCTACTAAAAATACAAAAATCAGCAGGGCATGGTAGTACATGCCTGTAGTCCCAGCTACCTGGGAGGTTGAGGTGGGAGAATCGCTTGAAACCAGGAGGCAGAGGTTGCAGTGAGCCAAGATCAAGCTGTTGCACTCCAGACTGGGTGACAGAACAAGACTCTGTCTCCAGAAAAAAAAAAAAAAAACTAGGTTCCGGGAGGTAAGATGGGCAACTTTTACATGTCTATTATAGGAGCTAGCATAAAGTAGAGTTCTATGATAAGAAGAGATTAGTGTTGCCATACTAGCAATAAGTGAAAGGTAGATATAAAAATGGCACAAATAACACACATTTGTTTGGTGATGGGTAAATAAGTTCATGGAAGGCCATGAGTTGTTTATGAATAGACTAGGTTCATGATATTGGACTTCTTACCAGTTTGACCCTAGTGTTGGTGCAGAAGAGATTGTAATTGGTGATTGTTCTTACTGGAGAGCTCTCCTATGGATCAGGGTATTTAGCATAGGATCTATCCCAAGCCTAAAGATTAACCTAAGAAGAAAAGCAGAACGTGTTACCACAAACTCTTTGTAGTCAGAAGATACCTAATAATACCAAAGAAAGGCAGGCAAGAATGACTCACTTGTTGCTGCAATTAAGAGATTCTGCTTTCTCTGAATGAACGTGTGGTAAAAAAAAAAAAAAATACCCAAGTGTTCTGAACCATTCCTCTCCCCATTCAGACATGGGGGCTTACAGTGTATTAAGCAAATACTTTATTATTCTGTTAAAGGCATTCTCACGGACAACACATGGAGATGAGAGATGGTGGCCACTACATTAAGAAACAGTACATTTTATTTGAGGGAAAGAAAGACAGCCAGGGCTTATTCAGTATTCTAGGACCAGTGGATGCTTGGTTAAAATTGTTGGCTCCCTGAGCAGAAATTCTTTCAAATGGAGCAGCAGGTTAACCTTGACAGTTACTCCTCGTCTTGTTTGTTTCTTCCTTGTCAGTGGTGATGCTTTCTAGACACTCTCCCACAGTTAACATCTGGGTGTCCTTTAGACAACTACTTCATATCATGCACAGTTGTATGCATTAGTCTTGATTCGCATTATAAGGGAAGTAAGTGATCAAATACATAGATGTTGTTACAGAGCTTTCCAGATATATGCTTCTTACAGCCATAAGTTAGATGTTTACCAGGCACTGTGCTGAATTCATGGTTGTTTGGCTCTCAGGCTTTACCTACCTGGAGTTCAGTGGTTGAGTGTAGACACTTGAAGGTACAGGACATGTTATAATTTAGTGTAAAATGTTGCAATTTGTATTGCTTTCACTTCTCTTTTTTTTTCAGCCAATATTATTTTAAAAATTCCTGGCCAGGCACAGTGGCTCATGCTTGTAATCTCAGCACTTTGGGAGGCCAAGGCAGGTGGATTATGAGGTCAGGAGTTTGAGACCAGCCTGGCCAAGATGGTGAAACCCTGTCTCTACTAAAAGATACAAAAATTAGCTGGGCGCCCTGGTGGGTGCCTGTAATTCCACCTACTCAGGAGGCTGAGGCAGGAGAATTGCTTGAACCCGGGAGGCGGAAGCTGCAGTGAGCAGAGATCACACCACTGCACTCTAGCCTGGGCAACAGAGTGAGCCTTTGTCTTAAAAAAAAAAAAAAAAAAAAAAAAAAATTCTATATTCACACAACATTATTTCAAAATTTTAAACGTGTTTACATTTAATCCTTCCAACATATCTTTGAGGTAATTATTTTAGTTTTTTTTGTGTGTTTTTAGGGTTTTTTTTATTGAGACAGAGTCTTACTCTGTTGCCCAAGCTGGTGTGCAGTGATGATCATAGCTTACTGCAGCTTCAAACTCCTGGATTTAAGCAAACCTCCCATTGTAGCCTCCCAAGTAGCTAGGACTATAGGCACATGCCAACATGCCTGCATACTTTTTATTTATTTTTATTTTATTATTTTCGTTTACTTTATTTTATTTTATTTTTTGAGACGGGTTTTGCTTTTGCTGCCCCGGCTGGAGTGCAATCTTAGCTCACCGCAACTTCTGCCTCCTGGGTTCAAGCAAGTCTCCTGCCTCAGCCTCCCAAGTAGCTGGGATTATAGGCATGCATGAACATGCTTGGCTAATTTTATATTTTTAGTAGAGACGGGGTTTCTCCGTGTTGGTCAGGCTGGTCTCAAACTCCTGACCTTAGGTGATCCGCCTGCCTCGGCCTCCCAAAGCGCTGGGATTACAGGCATAAGCCACCACACCTGGCTATTTTACTTTGAAGAGGTGAGTTCTCACTGTGTTGCCCAGGCTGGTCTTGAACTCCTGGCTTCAAGTGATCCTCCCATCTTGGCCTCCCAAAGCTCTAGGATTACAGATGTGAGCCACTGTGCCTGGTTTGTCTTAGTTTTATAGATGAGTTTCAGGGCCTTGTATAGTCTCGAAAAGACATGACAGACCTGCAGCTTCTAATTCCTAAGCTGGTAGTTTCTGTGGCACATTGTCAATGCAAGGCTACAAATCCATACTGGATTTATTTGTTTATATATATTTGGTTTGCCCAACTTTTGGCATGTTAACTGTACTAACAATGGTATATATTTTGCTGAATTTATAGATACCTTCCAGACAACACCTTTTATTGGATTAAAAAATAAAGCAAATTATATGAGTTTTGACCTAGAAGAGAGGTCATAGTTATACACTATTGCATCATCAATTATTCCATTTTGACTAGTGCTGTCTCTACTATTATCATTTGATGGAATGATTAGTCTTTATTCTCCTTTAACAATTATTTCTAGGATGGTGGCCTGGTAACCCAAAAATTCACCAATGGCTTGTTTTAATTTGCTTATAATTATAGTTTTTTGGTGTGTATTTTAAGAAATTCTGTTTTTCTTGACTTTAAAATTATCTTTGACCCCAACCTTTCCCTTGGAGCCCAAGTGTTTTCTTCTTCTGTTTAAAGGTGGATTTCATCGACTGGGTAGACAACATGTGGCCAAGGCATTTGAAGGAAAGCCAGACTGAATCAACAAATGCCATCTTGGAGATGCAGTACCCTAAAGTGCAGAAGTAAGTCATGCATCCTGCATCTTCTTCAGCATGCTATGGGAGACTAAAGTAATAGGCTTTGCTCTGTGTCCTAAATGATTAAAAAGATGAATTATTTAAAGAATAGACTTTACAATTCCACAAGGAAGAGTGTATGTGAGCATACGCTAGCACATAATCACATGGTTAATGGGAAAAAAAACTTAAGTTTTAGTCAATAGGGTAGCTAAAAAAACACAAAACTTTTTCTGATAATGTGATGACTCGAAAATGCATCACTTTTTGTCCTCTGAAACTTGATTAGGTGGAAGATAAAGGGAGTATACAAGAGGAGAGTATGGCATTTTGGTGGGTCAGATGTACTTTTTTCCATCGGTACACTAATGCTGCTGCTTTTTATTGGGTCAGGTACTGTCTAATGAGTGTTCGAGGCTGCTATACTGACTTCCATGTGGACTTTGGTGGTACCTCTGTTTGGTATCACATCCATCAAGGGGGAAAGGTATGGTCATAGTTTTAATGGGGTTTGGAATCTATATAACTTTGTTTCAGTTCATGTATGCTTAATATACCCTGGAAATGAAGCTGTTAGGGAATTGTCCCCATTCATGTTTGGAAAGAATTATAGATTAAGTTCACCTTCTTTGGCTAGTGTTCAGTAGAAAATAGTATTCATCTAGTTCACTGTCATTACACCAATATTGGCACAGTACTTAGTAAATCTCAACAGTCCTGTTTATAGATTCCTGAATCAGTTTTCTTCAAATGAAGCCAAAGAAGTGATTTTAGAAGGACAAGATAATTTCTGTACTTAGAAGTATAATAAATAGTGGAAGGGAACACAAATTTTGGATGGATTTACTGTGAAGTCAGCAAATTAAGATCTAAACCAACTTTGCCTCTATGTAGGCATTGGTCTGAAATATAACCAAAGGAAATCTTTAAGTTCCTTTTAAGGATGTAAATAGGTTTTGAAAGATTATCTTTATTCATTCAGAATTATATTCCAGCTTGTAAAAATGCTTCTGAATGCTATATGAGAATGGAAATCTAGAATTAATATCCGAGGTTTATAGTATTACACTCTTGTTACTCTTACTTGCAGTGAATGCATTTGTAAGAAAAAAGAACTAGAATGAGCAGATAACACTTTGTTTAAAACATAAGGTCTTGGACAGGTGCGGTGGCTCCCGCCTGTAATCCCAGCACTTTGAGAGGCCAAGGCAGGAGGATCACCTGACGTTGGGAGTTTGAGAACAGCCTAACCAACATGGAGAAACCCCGTCTCTACCAAAAATACAAAATTAGCCAGGTGTGGTGGCGGATGCCTGTAATCCCAGCTACTTGGGAGGCTGAGGCAGGAGAATCACTTGAATCCGAGGCGGAGGTTGCTGTGAGCTGAGATCACGCCATTGCACTCCAGCCTGGGGGGACAAGAGTGAAACTCCATCTCAAAAAAAAAAAAAGAGGTCTTAATCAGAACAACTATATCTCCAAATCCAAAAGTCATTTTGTTTACTTCAGATCCCTTTAAGCCCTGTTGATCTTCCTTATAACTAAGGACAAAACAACTCGAGCCAGTCTCTTGAAGATATTGTACCTAATTAACTGGGCTATTTAGGACTCCGGAGGCCAGAGAGTCAGGGGTGTTTAAAGGCACTGCCTAGGTAATGAGTTGAATGACCCTCTTCTTGGAGTCCTGGATGGGATCTGGATTCTACAATCAAACCCCGGGGAAGCCTTAATACTGTTGGATCAAGTGGAAGATAAGAAAGATCTACTGCCTTGAATCTTCTAGGGTTTACCAAATAGTCAACTTCTATAGGCTGGGAAAATTGCTTGCCTTTCTTCTACCTTGTGGTCTTAATTTTGTACCTGTTTATCAGTTGAGGGAGACGACTGGGTCATGTCAATGGCTGTTAACAGACTAAAGTTTTTTAACTCACAGGTCTTCTGGCTCATCCCCCCTACAGCCCACAACCTGGAGCTGTACGAGAATTGGCTGCTCTCAGGGAAACAGGGAGACATCTTTCTGGGTGACCGGGTATCAGATTGCCAGCGCATTGAGCTCAAGCAGGGCTATACCTTCGTCATTCCCTCAGGTAAGCAAAATGGGAAGAGTGGGTTATTTAGCCACTTTTTTTTTTTTTTTAGAAAGAAAAGGAGAAAGAAAGAAAAAAACAGCAAAAGAAAGAAAAAAAAGAATGAAAGAGAGAAAGAAGGAGAGAGAATGGGATTCTTGTTTTATTGCCAAGGCTAGAATGCAGTCTAAAAATGAATATTAAAAACCTCTTTTATGCCAATAATTGTGCTTAACAATGGAGACAGGAAGGAATAGGGGATGAAAATAACAAACGAGCAGCCAACCAATATTTTATTTAAACCTGTGAAATGCTATGCAATTGCTGAGGATTAATTTACTTCCAATTATGTGGTCACTTTTAAAATAGGTGTAATGTGGTACTGAGAAAAATGTATGCAACAAGAAGAGCTAACGATCCTAAATATATACGCACCCATTACAGGAGCACCCAGATACATAGGGCAAGTTCTTAATGACTTACAAAGAGACTTAGACTCCCACACAATAATAGTGGGAGACTTTAACATTACACTGTCAATATTAGACAGAATAACGAGATAGAAAATTAACAAGGATATCCAGGACTTGAACTCAGACCTGGAACAAGTAAACTTAACAAATATTTACAGAACTCTCCTCGCCACTTTTTTTTTTTTTAATGAAAAAGAAATAGGGCCGGGTGCAGTGGCTCATGCCTGTAATCTCAGCACTTTGGGAGGCCAGGGTGGGCGGATCATGAGGTCAGGAGTTCAAAGACCAGCCTGGCCAATGTTTTTAGTGAAACCCCGTCTCTACTAAAAATACAAAAATTAGCTGGGCATGGTTGTGCGTGCCTGTAATCCCAGCTACTTGGGAGGCTGAGGCAGGAGAATTGCTTGAACCAGGACCCAGGAGGCGGAGTTACAGTGAGCTGAGATCACGCCACTGCACACCAGCCTGGCCGACGGAGTGAGACCCTGTCTCAGAAGAGAAAAAAGAAAGAAATTGATGGATTACCACCAAGACTCGTTATGTTGCTGGGGTCTGCAGGAAAAAACAGTGCTTCTTCCTGTCATTATGGAGTAGATGCTGAGGTTTTGTTTTGTTTTGTTTTCAGTTTGAAAAGACAGTGGTTTTCCACTGAAGTATATCAGAATTGCCAGCAGGGGCTTTTCAGATATACATGTTTGAGCTCTGCATTAGCCCTAGTAATTCAGAATCTCTATAGATAGGACCTGTTCTGCAAGTGATATACAACCTATGTTGAAGAGCTGCCCGCTATTCTAGGGAATGGCCGTGAAGGCTAACATGCTGAATCAGGGATGTTTTTGACCAAGTCATTAAATCAAAAGAACTGCTTATAAAGATCACAGATTTTGGAGTCACAGATCTCTATTGGGATTCTGACTTTGCATTTACCTGCTAGATACTACACTTTGAGCAGATATTTAAATCTGTGTCTCATTTTGTTATAAGGAATATAAAAGAGGATACATGTGAACAAGCTTATCCAACGTGCGGGCCATAGGCCTCATGCAGCCAAGAATGGCTTTGCATGTAGCCTAACATAAATTCATAAACCTTAAAATGTTTGAGATAGGTTTTTTTTTTGGCAGCTTTTTTTAAGCTCGTCAGCTGTTGTTAGTGTTAGCATTTGGGGGGGGGGGGTTTGTTTTTTGTTTTTTGTTTGAGATGTAGTCTTTCTTTCTAACCCAGGCTGGAGTCCAGTGGCATAATCTCAGCTCACTGCAACCTCTGCCGCCTGGGTCCTGGTTCAAGTAATTCTTCTGCCTCAGCCTCCCAAGTAGCTGGGATTGCAGGCGCATGCCACCATGCCCAGCTAATTTTTGTATTTTTAGTAGAGACAGAGTTTCACCCTGTTGGCCAGGCTGATCTTGAACTCCTGACCTCGTGATCCACTTGCCTCGGCCTCCCAAAGTGCTGGGATTACAGGCGTGAGCCACCTTGTTCAGCCGTGTTAGCATATTTTATGTGTGGCCCAAGCAATTTTTCTTCCAGTGTGGTCCAGGGAAGCCAAAAGATCAGACACCCCCGAATTGTAAACTGTCTTCTATAGAGCCTGGTTTGTAGTTGGTGCTCCAATAAATGTTTATTATGTGCTAAGCATTTGATGTGCATTTTTTCATTTTACTCTCACAAGCAACCATAAGAAGTATTATTTAAACTGGTTTTATAGAGGAAATTGAAGCTTTGAGAGATTAGATAACTTGGCCTGCCACTAAGAAGCAGAATCAGAGTAAAGAGTGTGATCTAGGAGTCTTGTACTAGTTTTCTGAGAGAGACTTACTGTAATGTGTACTTTCAGCCACTGCCCTCTGTTCCTTTCTTCTAGGCTGGATTCATGCCGTGTATACTCCTACAGACACGTTAGTGTTTGGAGGCAATTTTTTGCATAGCTTCAACATCCCTATGCAGTTAAAAATATATAACATTGAAGATCGGACACGGGTAAGTAATCTTATTTAACAATTGGATGTGAAGAGGTTTACTCCAGTTAAGATAGATGTTACAAGAGATTCATTGATGGTTTGTCAAAACTTCCATTTTTCTTTCAGTTAAAATGCAGTATTGACATTTTGAGAACACAGAAAATTTTAAATTTAATTTTTTTTAAAAAGACAGAGTCTCACTCTTGTTTTCCAGGCTTAGAGTGTAATCTTAGCGTGATCATGGATGATTACAGCCTCAACCTCCCACATCCTCTCAAACATCCTCCTGCCTCAGCCTCTCAAGTAGCTGGGACTACGGGTGCACAACACACCTGACTAATTTTTTATTTTTTTCCGTAAAGACCTGGCCTCATTGCATTGCTCCGGCTGGTCTAGAACTCCTGGGTTCAAGCAATCCTCCCACCTCAACCTCCCAAAGTGCTGGGATTACAGGCATGAGCCACACACATGGCCCTCCCTTTTTTTTTTTTTTTTTTGCCAACACCATACTGAATGGGAAAAAGTAACATTTTTTTCTTTTAATTTTTGGGACATAGTCTCACTCTGTTGCCCAGGCTGGTATGCAATGGCATAGTCGTGGCTCACTGCAGCCTCTACCTTCCCATGCGCAGTTGATCCTCCCGCCTCAGCCTTCTAAGTAGTTGACTGCAGGCACAGGCCACCATACCTGACTTATTTTTTTGGAGATAGGGTTTTTGCCATGTTGCCCAGACTTGTCTTGAACCCCTGGGCTCAAGTTATCTACCTGCTTTTGCCTCCTAAAGTGCTGGTATTACAGGCATGAGCTACTGCATCCAGCAGTATCTTGGATTTTTATAAGACCAGACATGGACATCTGGTAATCTCTTGAGTCAGGTGTTTCATTTTTATGCTCACAGAATAATTTGGTATAATGGGGTTTATCAGCTCAAATTTTAGAACTTTAAATTGATGTATCTTTTCCTACACTGATGACTTATACTTAGAGCATCTTTTACTTTAATTGTATAATTGCATATACTGTCTTTCTCAATTGGGGTTTCAAGAGAGAATTAAACCCAAAAGAAAATAATTTATCTTATTTTCTCAGTTTTCCATGGGATGATACACAGCTTGATACCATTCTAGACACATAGAAAAAAGTTAATTTATTATATACAGTGGATACTTTAAGGCAAGAGTTGACAGACTTTTTCTGCAAAGGACCAGATAGTAAATATTTTAGGCTTCTTGGGTCATAAAGTATCTGTTGTAGCTGAAACCCTACCTTGTAGCATGAGATACTTAAATGAGTATGACTCAAATAATATAAAATTTTATTCATAGACACTGAAAGTTGAATTTCATATAACTTAACATGTCACAGAATACTCTTAAATTTTTCAACCATTAAAAAATGTAAAAAAGATCCTTTTGTAGTTCATGAGCATGATGATTTGGGTGTTCATGTGCAGATGTGAAATGTGCCACCCTTGAACCTTGTTACTATTAATACGTCAGCACATTACCTGTCTGACCCAGGGGGGAAAAAGGTGAAAAACACTCTTAGTTCACAGGAATCATAAAAAGAGGCAGCAGGCCAAATCCACTAAGTGTTGTTTGCTGGCTAGCCTGTGCCTTAGAGAATGAGGGCTTATTTTTTTAGCAGAATTCTGATAGGTAAGGGCTAAATCATATATGAAAGTATAAATGATACTGGGATTAAATAGCAATTAGACATTTGGAGGTTGTGATGTTTACAAGCTACTCTCAAGTAGCTTAGCAGAATACTAAGCTAAAATGAAGATCAGCAAATATGGAGAAATGTTAGCAGAGAATTGCAGAGAAAAGTATAGAAGTATTCATGGTACCGCTCTTGAAACTTTTTGGTAGAATTAAAAGTATTAAAAATTTTAAAATAGCAATTACTGAAGAATTCACAACTTTTAAAAGGAATGGTCACTGACCTACGTACTGTGATAATAGTCAACCATTATGGTGCCGATTTTGCAACATTTATTTTGGTGTATGAGCTATCTATCACTATACACACCATTGATATTATTGTTGGAGTTACAGGAACTGCCCTACTAGTAGAATTAAGAGAGGAAGCAGTGTTTCTTCAATACATTTTATAAAAATAAATTTCTGTTTATTTGTTAAGAGTAACAAAAGTACAGGTCAGGCACAGTGGCTCACGTCTATAATCCCAACACTTTGGGAGCCCAAAGTGGGTGGATTACCTGAAGTGAGGAGTTTGAGACTATCCTGAGTAACAAAGTCGGGTGTGGTGGCACATACCTTAATCCTAGCTATTGGGGAGGCTGAGGTGAGAGGATTGCTAGAACTCAGAAGTTCAGGTTGCAGTGAGCTATGATGGTGCCAGCCTGGGTGGAAGAGTGAGACACAGTCTCTTAATTTAAAAAAAAAGGTATATATTCTACAATAGGTAAAATGTGTCAAAAGAGAAAAAAATATATGATTCCACAGTAAAATACTCCTAACTCTGTCATTCTAAGAGGTAATTATGTACGCACTTTAAGATTCAGTCTGAAAATTGGTTTTTAGAGTGGATTCCCTTTTTTGTGGTTAAAGATGACTCTTATGGGGCTTAACTGGTTCAGTTTCAGGGAAGAAAAGGAAAATACATATTCAGTAACATGAAGTGACCACCTTATCTCTGCATGAAGAGTTTTCTGCATAAAGAGAAAAAAAAAAAGAAAAAACAAAACAAAAAATAGGCCAGGTGCAGTAGCTCACACCTGTAATCCCAGCACTTTGGGAGGCTGAGGTAGGCGGATCACCAGAGGTTGGGAGTTTAAGACCAGCCTCACCAACATGGAGAAACCCCATCTCTACCAAAAATACAAATTAGCCAGGCATGGTGGCACATGCTTATAATCCCAGCTACTCGAGAGACTGAGGCAGGAGAATTGCTTGAACCCAAGAGGCGGAGGTTGTGGTGAGCTGAGATCACACCATTGCATTCCAGTCTGGGCAACAAGATTGAAACTTTGTCTCAAAAAAAATAAAAATTAAAAATAACAATTAGCCAGGTGTGGAGGCACACGTCCGTAATCCAAGCTACTTGGGAGGCTGAGGCGGGAGAAATGCTTGAACCTGGGAGGTGGAAGTTGCAGTGAGCCGAGATCTGCACTGTACTCTAGCCTCAGCAACAGAGCAAGACTTCCCATCTCAAAAAAAATCATTCGTGAACAATTGTTGGCCAAAGATTCATTTGATGAATCTGATTTTTCTGAAATAGATGATCCTAATTATTCAGACTATTCTGATATTAGTTTTTGGGGAGTTTTGTTTCCCTTTGATGTTAGTTTTGTTTAGAAATAACTCCAAGGACAGTTTTTATATTTTATTCTCACCTTCAAGATCAGAGTTCCTTCAGCATCAAAAGCATGTTTATATAAAATTTAATGAGCTCTGGCAGCGAGCTGCACTTTTATTTTCTAAAAGGGAAAAGGGTTAAAAAATTAGCCAGGTGTGTGGTGGCACACACCCATAATCTCAGCAACTAGGGAAGCTGAGGTGCGAGGCTCTTGAGCCCAGGAGTTTGAAGCTGCATTGTGCCATGATTGCACCACAGCAATCTAGCCTGGAAGAAAGAGTAAGACCCTGTCTCTAAAAATAAAAGTTAAAAAAAAAAAAAAAGTTTTTAAAAAGGCAACAAAATATATTTAGGATAGTACCCCATCATTGGTCTTCCTCGCTGATAAATCTGTGCTGATTTGGCCTTTCCTGGAATGCGATACATCTAAAGAGTACTTTAAAAAATTAGTATGCAGCCGAAGTAATAATGAAAATGCTCTTTTGGGGAGAATGGAAAGAAAATTAAAGATAGTGACTGATTAGGTCATATGGAACATTAATCTGGTTTGTGAACATACCATCTTGGCAGACTACAAAGTATGAGGCAGGCAAGCTGAGCACTGATGCTGGGAAAATACCCAGGCTAGGGACCTAGACTAAACATGGGCTCAGAATGAGTCTTTAGTCAAACTTTAGCATATGTAATGAGCTAATACAAACATGTCACTTCATCTCATGTTCTATTTTTCTATGAGATTCTTTGTTCCATAGCCTTCTGATTGAGGGGAAAACATAGTAAAGCAAGAGTACTTTGCGTGCCTTTTTCTCAAGTGTTTTGTGGCTTACTCTCTTTCATTTTACTCTGTCCCAAAACTCACACTTTCATTTTGATGCTTTCCCATTCACCCAAGACAGGTTCTTTGTGGTTCTAAATGGTCTTTCCCGAGTACCTTTTGTCTTCAGTGATTGTTTCCCAAGACCAACATTTTCTTTCTTTCTTTCTCTCTCTCTCTCTCTTTCTTTCCTCTTTCTTTTGTAGAGATGGGGTTTCTCCATGTTGGTCAGGCTGCTGGTCTCGAACTCCCGCCCTCAGGTGATCCGCCCACCTCAGCCTCCCAAAGTGCTGGGATTATAGGCGTGAGCCACTGTGCCAGGCCCAAAACCAACATTTTCTAAGTTGATAAATCTACTTAAGTTTTTGCTTCAAATGCCAAGCTGGGTTTACAGGTTGACTGGTGAGAGTATTTCCTGGGTTAATGATTCCAGTGATTTCATTTGTTGTACTCTCTTTCCTTGAACATTGTCATCTTGCTTTCTTCAGCGCTTGGGTGTTTTAAAGGAAAAAAAAAAAGAAAAAAAAAAAAACAAAATTGTCATCTTGCTTTTCTCATTATTGTATTCCTTTGTAGGTTCCAAATAAGTTTCGCTATCCATTCTACTATGAGATGTGTTGGTACGTGTTGGAACGCTATGTGTACTGCATAACCAACCGTTCCCACCTAACCAAGGAATTTCAGAAAGAGTCCCTGAGCATGGGTAAGTATTCTGCCTATAGAACTGAGGGTAAGGCCCAAAATAGTAGGCTGTTACTCAATATGTTCTTGGTTTTTTAATTTATCTACTTGGAAGTACCAAATTCATTCATTAGAATTCAATACCAGTTACCTACCCAGATGTGAGTTAATGGCCAAATGAAATACTCTGAATCTGGTCTTTGAGTTGCTATTAGCTCCTCAAGAAGGATGATCGAACTGGACGTGCTGGTTCATGCCTGTAATCCCAGCACTTTGGGAGGCCAAGGTGGGCGAATGGCTTGAACCCAGGAATTAAAGCCACCCTGGGCGACATGGCGAAACCCCGTCTCTACAGAAACTATAGAAAATTAGCCAGGCATGGTGGCTCGAGTCCACCATGCTTAGGAGGCTGAGGTGGGAGGATTGCTGGAGCCCAAGAGGTTGAGGCTGCAGTGAGCCGAGATCAAGCCACTGCACTCCAGCCTGGGCAACAGAGTAAGACCCTGTCACAAAACCAAAAAAAAAAAAAAGAGAGAAAAAGATGATCAGTTGTCTAATACATTTTTTGGTTTTTGTTTTAGAGACAGGGCCTTGCTCTGTCGTCCAAGCTGAATTGCAGTGGCATGATCATAGCTCACTGTAACTTCAAACTCCTGGACTCAAGCAATCCTCCCACCTCAGCCTCCTGAGTAGCTAGGATTACAAACACGCACCACTATGCCCAGCTAATTCCTATTTTCTGTAGAGATGAGGTCTTGCTATGTTGCCCAGGCTGGTCTCAAATTCCTGGCCTCAAGCTGTCCTCCTGCCTCTACCCCCCAAAGTATTGGGATTACAGGTGTGAGCCACCACACCTGGCCCGGTTGTCTAATATGTTTTATTGTATAAAGAATGTCTTTGGCAGAATAAAAACTAGGAATATGTCATCAAAATAACCTGTATTCAGGCACTATACTAAGCAGTTTACATTTATTAAATTCTTATTACTGAAGAGGTACGTATTATTATCCTCATTTTACAAATGGAGACATTATGGTTCAAGGATATTTAAAAACTTTTCCATGATCTTGAAGTTAATAAGTGGCAAAGCCACAGCTTTTAGAGTCTGACAAGCATGGTTCAGCTTCACAGCTTAAACCGGGTTGGTCAGACTCTACAGTTTATGCTCTTAATCTTTGTGTTTTCAAGTTTCTCTAACATCTATCAGAGAAATATTTTAATTGGATAACGGAGTAATTTCAGTATACATTTTTAGACTCTTCTATGTCTGAAATTGGAGAGGACTCAACTCTAATATGCTGGGATCACATGTTCCTATTTTTTTCTTTTCTTTTCTTTTTTGAGACTTCTTTTTTTTTTTTGAGACTGAGTCTCACTCTATCGACTAGGCTGGAGTGTAGTGATGCAATCTCGGCTCACTGCAACCTCTGCCACCTGGGTTCAAGCAATTCTCCTGCCTTAGCCTCCCTAGTAGCTGGGATTACAGGCACCTGCCACCGTGCCTGGCTAATTTGTGTATATTTAGTAGAGATGAGGTTTCACCATCTTGGCCAGGCTGGTCTTGAACTTCTGACCTC
Organism: Plecturocebus donacophilus; assembly: GCA_004027715.1. Lineage (NCBI taxonomy): Eukaryota > Metazoa > Chordata > Mammalia > Primates > Pitheciidae > Plecturocebus > Plecturocebus donacophilus. The sequence goes on from PVKP010012537.1 coordinate 55,419, forward strand.
GTGGATCACATATTCTTATGGAATCTTTAATCCAAGCAAGATATTTTTTGCTTTAGCATTTTACTTGTACTGTATAATTTTACTCATAGTTTATGTGCTCAGTTGAAAATAAAAAATAGGCTAGGTGTGGTGGCTCACGCCTGTAATCCCAGCATTTTGGGAGGCTGAGGTGGTTGGATCATGAGATCAGGAGTTCAAGACCAGCCTGGGCAATATGGTAAAATCCCGTCTCTACTAAAAAATACATAAATTAGCCAGGCATGGTGGCGCATGCCTGTAGTCCCAGCTACTCGGGAGGCTGAGGCAGGAGAATCTCTTGAACCTGGGAGGCAGAGGTTGCAGTGAGCTGAGATCACGCCACTGCACTCCAGCCTGGGTGCCAGAGTGAGACTCCGTCTCAAAAAAAAAAAAGAAAAACTGTTAATATATTAAAGCAGGATACAGAATTGTATAAACAGCATGATCGTAATCTTGCTTAAAAATACATCTAATAGAACCAGGCACTATGGTGTATACCTGTAGTCTCAGCTAGTTGGGAGGCTGAGGCAGAAGGATCACTTGAGTCCAGGAGTTCAAGACCAGCTTGGGCAACGTAGTGAGGCCCTCCCCTCCATCTCAAAAAATAACCAGCAAAACACATCTTGGCCAGGCATGGTGGCTCATGCCTGTAATCTCAGCACTTTAGGAAACCAAGGTGGAAGGCTCATCTGAGCCCAGGAAGTTGAGACCAGCCTGGGCAACATGACCAGACCGAGTCTCTACAAAAATGTAAAAAATTAGCTGAGTGTGGTGGCACATGCCTGTGGTCCCAGCTCTTTGGGAGGCTAATGTGGGAGGATTGCTTGAGCCCAGGTGGTTGAGGCTGCAGTGAGCCATGATTGCATCACTGCATTCCAACTTGGACAACAAAGTAAGACCCTGTCTCAAAACAAACAACCAACAACAGAAAAAAAAAAAACCCACATATAATCATAGTCATACACATCTGTTAAAACATGGAAAGAAAATATATTGTACTGTTTGGTTGTTACCGTTAGGGTGGAGGGATAAGAGATGACTTATTTACTACTTTGCTCCTTCTTGCATTTTCTAAATTATAATAGAAAAAAGACCAGTGAATATTATCACTGTGTTTTGACTATCAGAATCTTCCTTTTCAAAAATAGTCACTTTGTTTTTTTTTTTTTTTTTTAGAAAAAGAAAAGGAGAAAGAAAGAAAGGAAAAAAAGAATGAAAGAGAGAAAGAAAGAGGAAGAGAAATAGGGAGAGAGAATGGGATTCTTGTTTTATTGCCTAGGCTAGAATGCAGTCTAAAAATGGGTATTAAAAAGCTCTTTTATGCCAATAATTGTGCTTAACAATGAAGACAGGAAGGAATGGAGGATGAAAATAACAAATAAGCAGCCAACCAATATTTTATTTAAACCTGCGCAATGCTATGCAATTGCTGAGGAGTGATTTACTTCCAATTATATGGTCACTTTTAAAATAGGTATAATGTGATCTGAGAAAAATGTATGTTTTGTGGATTTGGGGAGGAGAATTCTGTAAATATTTGTTAAGTTTACTTGTTCCAGGTCTGAGTTCAAGTCCTGGATATCCTTGTTAATTTTCTATCTCATTGATCTGTCTAATATTGACAGTGTAGTGTTAAAGTCTCCCACTATTATTGTGTCGGAGTCTAAGTCTCTTTGTAAGTCATTAAGAACTTGCCCTATGTTTCTGGGTGCTCCTGTAATGGGTGCATATATATTTAGGATCGTTAGCGCTTCTTGTTGCATTGATCCTTTCACCACCATGTAATGTCCCTCTTTGTTTCTTATGGTCTTTGTTGTTTTAAAGTCTGTTTTATCAGAGACAAAAATTGCAGCTTCTGGTAATGCTAACTGGCTGTTTTGCCCATTAGTTGATGTAGATTCTTCATTATGGTGATGCTCTTTACTTTTTGGTATGTTTTTGGAATCGCTGATACTGGTTGTTCCCGTCTATGTGTAGTGCTTCTTTCAGAAGCTCTTGTAAAGCAGGCCTGGTGGTGATGTAATCTCTGAGTACTTGTTTGTTCGCAAAAAACTTTATTTTTCCTTCACTTATGAAGCTTAGTCTGGCCGGATATGAAATTCTAGATTGAAAGTTCTTTTCTTTAAGGATGTTGAATGTTGGCCCCCACTCTCTTCTGTCTTGTAGGGTTTCTGCTGAGAGATCTGCTGTGAGTCTGATGGGCTTCCCTTTGTGGGTAACCCGACCCTTCTCTCTGGCTGCCCTTAGCATTTTCTCCTTCATTTCAACGCTGGTGAATCTGACGATGATGTGTCTTGGGGTTGCTCTTCTTGAGGAATATCTTTGTGGTGTTCTCTGTATTTCCTGGACTTGAATATTGGCCTTCCTTGCTAGGTTGGGGAAGTTTTCCTGGATAATATCCTGAAGAGTATTTTCCAGCTTGGATTCATTCTCTCTGTCACATTCCGGTACACCTATCAAACGTAGATTAGGTCTTTTTACATAGTCCCATATTTCTTGGAGACTTTGTTCATTCCTTTTTACCCTTTTTTCTGTCATCTTGCCTTCTCATTTTATTTCATTGAGTTGATCTTCGACCTCTGATATCCTTTCTTCTGCTTGGTCAATTCGGCTGTTGAAACTTGTGCATGCTTCACGAAGTTCTTGTGTTGTGTTTTTCAGCTCCATCAATTCACTTATATTCTTCTCTA
>PVKP010012538.1:0-49263 GCA_004027715.1 Plecturocebus donacophilus
CTGATTTCGGGTGTTCTCAGCCTTTTTGCACTGGTTTCTTCCCATTTTTGTGGATTTATCCGCCTGTCATCTTTGTAATTGCCGACTTTCAGATTGGGTCTCTGAGTGGACATCCGGCTTGTTGGTTATGAAGTTTTTTCTGTTTCTTAGTTTTCCTTCGGGGGGGCGCCCCTTCCCCACAGAGCTGGGCCTTCACAGGTTCAGCTGTGCTTGTTGTGCTTCCCGGGTTCAGCTGTGCTTGCTCTCAGTCCTCAGCACTTCCAATTGCTGTTCTCCCTGTGGGGATGGGACCAGCTGAGCCCGACTAAAAGGGCACCCAGTCCCATACACTCCGCACTGAGAAGCGCCGCGCCAGCCAAAAGAGTCGCACTGGCAACCCCGTGTGGCTCCTTCACCGAGAATCTCCCAGTCTGTGGGCATCAAAAATTCATCTGCAATTGTGGCATCCACTCACTGTCTGCGCTTTCACTGGGAGCTACAATTCTGAGCTGCTGCTACGTGGCCATCTTGGATCTCTCCACATGGTCTTAATTTTGAAACACTATCCCTTTTGCTTCTATAGGTTTTCTTCTCATTTTTAATCATCAACTTCAATACCCTTCCCTCCCAAACTCTAAGAAATGTGAAGTCACTTACTGCATGCTGCCATATCATGTGCAACATCTATGATAGCAATTTTCACATCATTTATAACTATATAATTGCATAAATTTCTCCCAATATCTTTAAATTTTTAAGGACAATCACTCAATTATATGACTATCTCTCCAATATTTGAAGAATAGAAGACACTCAATAAATATATATATATTGGATTGAACAGTGAAGAAATGAATATATTCTACAGTTAGTAATCATAGAGAATACTAGAAAATCTTTAAATGTATCTTGCACTTTCAGTGATATCTGAAGGTTAAGTTGATGCAGCATTTTTGTATGGCTATATTTTTCATATTTAACATATAAAATTTTTTTCCAGCAATTCAGTATATAGAAAAACATTACATACATGAAGCATTATATATCATGTATATCTACCTGTATAGATATATAGAGAGAAAGAGAGAAAGAAAGGAATTTTAAGATATTAACTCTAGAGAAAAGAATTTTAAGATATCAATTACTGATCAGTCTTATAACAAAGTATTTTAGATATTGAGTCAATATCTTAAAATTCCTTTCTCTCTATAAATATATATATACTATACAATAATATAGAGAGATAAATTCACCTCTATCTATCTATATATATATTGAGAGAGGTAGGTAGAGATATAGAGAAAGAGAGAGAGAGAGAGACAAAGAGGTATACATATGTAGACACATATAAACCCTATTGGTGGGTTATGAAACTTATTTTGGCTGGATATGAAATTCTAGGTTGAAAGTTATTTTCTTTAAGGATGTTGGATATTGGCCCCCACTGTCTTCTGACTTGTAGGTTTTCTGCCGAGAGATCCGCTGTGAGTCTGTCGGGCTTCCCTTTGTGGGTAAGGGCAATCTTTCTCTCTGGCTTCCCTTAGCATTTTTCCTTCATTTCAACCCTAGTGAATCTGACGATTATGTGCCTTGAGGTTGCTCTTCACTGAGGAATATCTTTGCAGTGTTCTCTGTATTTCCTGAATTTGAATGTCGGCCTGCTTGCTAGGTTGGGGAAGTTCTCCTGGATAATATCCTGAACAGTGTTTTCCAGCTTGGATTCATCCTCCCTGTCACATTATGGTACATCAATCAAACATAGATTTGGTCTTTTCATATAATCCCATATTTCTTGGAGGTTTTGTTCATTTCATTCTTTTTTAGCTAATCTTTATTTCATTGAGTTGATCTTCAGTCTCTGATATCGTTTCTTCTGCTTGATCGATTCAGCTATTCAAACTTGTATAAGCTTCAGGAAGTTCTCATGCTCTGTTTTTCAGCTCCATCAAGTTGTTTAAGTTCTTCTCAATGCTGGTTTTTCTAGTTAGCATTTCATCTAACCTTCTTTCAAGGTACTTGCATTGGGTTAGAACATGCTCCTTTAGCTCAGAGAAGTTTGTTATTACCCACCTTCTGAATACTGCTTCTGTCAATTCATCAAACTCATTCTCTATCCAGTTTTATTCCCTTGCTAGTGAGGAGTTGTGACCGTGATCCCTTGGAGGAGAAGAGGTGTTCTGGTTATTGGTAATTTCAGCCTTTTTGTGCTGGTTTCTTCCCATCTTTGTGGATTTATCTACCTTTGGTTTTTGAAGTTTGTGACTTTTGGTCTTTGAAGTTTGTGATGGGGTCTCTGAGTGGACTTCCTTTCTGTTGATGTTGAAGCTATTTCTTTCTGTTCTTTAGTTTTCCTTCTAACAGTCATCTCCTCTGCTGCAGGTCTGCTGGAGGTCCACTCCAGACCCTGTTTGCTGGGGATGCGCCCATAGGGGCTGCAGAACAATAAAGATTACTCTCTGTTCCTTCCTCTGGTAGCTTCATCCCAGAAGGGTACCTGCCAGATGTCAGCAAGAGCTCTCCCGTATGAGTGACTAACAGTCAGGATAAAGGGGGGTCAGTGAGCCACTTGAGCAGGCAGTCTGTCCCTTATCAGAGCTCAAGTGCTGTGCTGGGAGCTCTGTTGGTCCCTTCAGAGCTGCTGGGCCAGGACGTTTAAGTCTGCTGAAGTTGAATTCACAACTGTATCTTTCCCCAGCTGCTCTGTCCCAGGAAGGTGGAGGCTTTATTTCCATGATGGCCAAATGAAACAGCTCCGGTCTGCAGCTCCCAGTGACAGTGATCCAGAAGATGAGTAATCTCCACATTTCCCACCCAGGTACCAGGTTCATCTCATTAGAACTGGTTTAGACAGTGGGAATAGCCCAAGGAGGGCAAACTGAAGAAGGGTGGGATGCGGCCTCACCAGGGAAGTGTAAGGGGCCAGAGAACTCCCTCTCCTAGCCAAGGGAAGATATTAGGGAATTTTCCAGGCACTCAGGCACTCTGGTTCAGATACTGCACTTTTCCCACAGTCTTCACCACCCACAGACCAGGAGATTCTCTCTGGTGCCTACAACACCAGTGCCCCAGGTTTCCAGCACGAAACTGGGTGGCTGAACTGCTCATCCCCCTGAAAAAAAGGGGACTGAAGCAAGGGAGCCAAGTGATCTGGCTTAGCAGGTCCCATCTCCACAAAAACCAGCAAGCTAAGATCCACTGGCTTAAAATTCTTGCAGCCGGCACAACAGTCAGAGCTCCACCTAGGATGTTGGAGCTCGGTAGAGGGAGGGGGCATCCACCATTACTGAGGCTTGCGTAGGTGGTTCTAAACTTGCCTGTGTAAACAAAGTCACCAGGAAGTTTACACAGCAACTGGGTGGAGCCCACGGCAGCTCAGCAAAGCCTCTGCAGGCAGACTGTGACTAGACTCCCTTCTTGCTGGGCAGGGCATCTCTGAAAAAGGCAGCAGCCTGTCAGGGACATATTTCAAATTTTAAAAGAAAAAAATTGAATCAGAGAAGTTTTTTAAAACTTTCCATATATACATTCATACACACCCATGCACTTGTTAAAGTAAACTTCAATTTACCTTCTTTTTCTATGAAGGGACAATACATGAATCTGCCTAATGCAACCACTCCCCTTTTATACTAGGTTTTATTTTTATTTGCCTAATCAAGAACAATGCACTCAAAAATCCTCCCTGACCTGCCCCAATTCTGCACCTCCAATTTTCCCCTTATACTCATTCAATCACATGATATGTATTTCCTCATATTAATAAGAAACCTTCTCTCAATTCCTACCTCAGCCTTTGGTCCTAGCCCATTGCTGTTATTCGTACAGCAATCTCCCTAAAAGAGACATATATATACTCATTGTCTCTAATTTTCTCCCATTCTCTTAAGCCCATTTCAACTAGAGATTTGTCTTCCTACCACAAAACTACTCTTTTAAATATGACTAATATTATTCATGCTGCAAAACCCAAAGGTCGATTTTGCTTCTAGGAATTCAGTCACTTCATTTTCGTCCTATACATTAGACACACCTTCTAATTCTCCTACGCATTTGCATTCTTTACTTGGCTTCTAGGAATTCAGTCACTTCACTTTCTTCCTATGCATTGGATGCACCTTCTCATTCTCCTATGTGTTCTCATTCTTTACTTGGCTTCTATGAATTCAGTCATTCATTTTCTTCCTATGTGTTGGACACACTTTCTCATTCTCCTATGGGTGTTCCTACCTCAAACAGTATCTTTAATATTAATGCTTAAAGGTACATTCCTTAGTTTCTCTAAATGTATTCTTCTGATAATCCCATACCTTAAATGCCATCTACCAAATTTATCAATCTATCTTTTCATCACATACCTCCCCCGTAACCTCATAGTTATTTGATCAAATGTGTACCTGAAACTGCCCCATAGATAGCAAAGAGACATCTCAATTTTAATATATCTAAAACTGAATTGACAGTAACAAGTAGCCACCCTCTGCAAACATACAACATGGACTGAGAAAAGGAATAGGATTCATTCCCAAGTGAAAACTAAATTTGTGACTCAGGCCCAATAGACGCGAAGCAAGAAAAATAAATAAATAAATAAATAGTGTATCATATTCAAATTCTTAGATTGGTTATAGACTGGAATTAAATCACCAGTGTGGTCATTGAAATGCAAAGACTACCTGAACATTAGGCCAGCCCCCAGAGGAGCAGATTTTTCTAAATGCTGTACATTACTTTCAGGAAGTAAGTTACAGATCCTGTGCTATGTTTATGCAAACACAGCAGATGGCTATACAAATGAATTACATGTAGTAAATCTTAGTAGTGAATTCAATTAATTACGAATTTATGAGATGGAATAATTTCAAGATACTTCCCAATTAAGAACAATTTGAAAGGAAGTCTCAAACATTCCCATGAACTGCAAGTGGTTGCAGGCTAATGGACATTGTAAAGACTTAGCATAGTTTCTCAAGGCATTTTATTTATTATAGCTATAATTAATTTAAAATACTGACATATCTTTCTAAATCTAAACCATATTAAAATCTCAGAAAGGTAGGCAAATGCATCAAACATTTCACAGTAAAATAGGATCATTTAATTGTTTATCTCTAGAACTTGTTTATGTGCACCACACAGCCATCAGAAAACAGGAACAGAACTGAGCTTAGCTTATTTTTTAATAGAGTTCAATTACTGAGGGATATAAAAATGAGAACTACTGATTAGTACACTAACTTAGGTTTCCATAGTGATGGATATAATTTTTAAATCCTTATCTTCATTTAACAAATTTTTTATTTGCAGCAGATGGAAATTTCAAAAGCTACTAAACAAAGCAGTCAATGCACCTGGGTGCTGAACCTATCAATTCCACCGTCATAATGATTCATAGGAGTTTGTTGACCTCCCTGGATCTTAGTTTTGACATCACAAAGATAAGAAATATTACTAGATAAGTGTTTAATAGAGTATAATGCTTTAAAATGTATTTACATGGCTAGTATCCTTCTCATCTGTGAGATTATACAAATGACTATATATATATATATACACACACACATACTGATTTTTCTGATTATTTGCATGTCATTGAATTTGGATCATAACTCAAAGAGCCTGTATGTCTTTATTTTCAAAAAATATTCAAGTAATAATATTAGATTAGTCTCTTTATATCAATAGAGAAAAAAAGTCTGTGAAATTTCAAAAAGCAGTTCAAAAGCAAGTAGCAAATATTGTAAAGGAGAACAAATAATGTGTAAGGCCATTTTAAAAGTTAAACAATAAATTGTTCATATATCAGTCATCAGACCCAGAATTCCTGTGCATTATATACATAAGATTACCATTGGATCACTTTAAAAATAAAATATAATTTTCCATTTTTGCAACTTAGAAAAAAATTTAAAAATATATTTTTATGAGTATTAAATCTGCCATTTTAAAGTTTAGTAATATCAAATGTTGATATGTGCAACATTATTTTGGCCTTCTCTACAATATGTAGCTAAAAGGAAGACTATCCTGTCTCTGTTTGATGTTGAGTAAGATGTACTTCTTCTCACTTCCACTTAGTGAAATCACTGAGTAAACTAAGGCAAAAGAGAAGTTAAAGTAAAGGATAAAGTAAATGTTGTGAGTAAAATTAGTATTTAAATGATGAGAGAAAAGGAAAATACAGTGATGAAATAACTAAGGTCGTATTTATAGAATATTTTCCCAGATCTATATCCTGAAGCATTTTCTCTGTGCTTTCTTATGGCAGATTTATTGTTTCAGGTATTATTTAAGCCTTGGATCTATTTTGAGTTGATTTTTGTATAGGGTAAAAAGTAGGGATCTAGTTCAATTGTCCTGCATATAGATATTTCATTTTCCAATATCATTTCTTAAAAAGACTCTGATTCCCCCAATGAGTATTCTTGGGACCTTTGTCAAGAATCAGTTGGCTATAGGTTTGTGGATTAATTTCTGGATTCTCTATTCTGTTCTATTGGTCTATTTATCTGTTTTTATGACAGTACCATGTTGTTTTGGATACAACAGCTTTGTAGCATATTTTGAGGTCTGGTAGTGTGATATCTTCAGCTATATTTTTCTTGCTCAGGATATCTTTGGCTATTTGGTGTTTACTGTAGTTCTGTACAAATTTCAAAATTTTATTTTTATTTATGTAGAAAATGTCATTAGTATTTTGGTAAGGATTGCATTGAATCTGTGGCTTGCTCTAGGTAGTACTGTTATTTTAAAAATATTAATTACTTTGATCTATGAGCATGGGCTGTCTTTACATTTATTTATATCCTGCTCAATTTTTTTCATCAGTGTTTTGTAGTTCTCCTTGTAGAGGTCTTTCACCTTCTTGGCTAAATTTGTTTCTAGGTATTTTTATATGTTTGTAGTTATTGTAAATGGGATTGACTACTTGATTTCTTTATCAATGAGTTTGCTGTTTATAGAAACTACTGGTTTTTGTATATTAACTATGTATGCTACAACTTTACTGAATTCAATTATCAGTTCTAAAAGTTTGGTAGAATCTTTAGGTTTTTCCATCAATTTTTAAGTGAATTTTTATTACTTTTAGTTTATTCATCTAAAGGCATTGATAGAAATGGCAAGACATCATATTGGGGATTAAGTTGTGATATTACTGTAAAATGGTCCAAATTCACAATCAGTATAGTAATGCAAAATGAGCCATTTTGCATGGATCCAAAAGGCTACGAAAGTCATTGTTGTGCTTAGACAAAAGTATGTGAGTGCATGACATATTTAATACCTGCTTCACTTTGAAGGAAAAATGCTCTTGCCTCAAAAGTGTAATGTAAATGTTTCCCTCTGCCTCATTTTATGATAGAAATCTTATTTTTTCTTAATATCCAAATATATATTAGGACAGCTAGAAAGAAGAAGGGGAACATTTCAGACTAAAAAAAAATGAAAACATGATAACATTTTAAACATTTTTAATAATCTAAGATCATAATAAAATATGTTAAATTAAAAAAAAATAATTAGCAGAAAATTATAATTATATTAAAATATCAAAAAATAAAAAAAGGGAGCCAGAGTGTTTTAGGAAGAGTCACAGAGGAGCTGCCCATGTTCCCATTTTGGAGGAACAACCAGGCCTGTTTTACTCAAAGCCTGTTTTTGTCCCTCTGTTTTGTCTCTAGAGGGACAAAACTAATGGAATATAAATATATATAAAGAGGAGTTTATTAATTATTAACTCACATGATCACAAGGTCCCACAACAGGCCATCTGCAGGATCAGAGCAAGGAGAGCTGGTCTAAGTTCCAAAACTGAAGAACTTGGAGTCTGATGTTCAAGGGCAGGAAGCATCCACCAACACTGGAGAAAGACATAATCTAAAAGGATAGGCCAGTCTCCCTTTGCACATTTTTCTGTCTGCTTATATTCTACTCACATTGGCAGCCAATTAGATTGTGCTCACTCAGATTAAGGGTGTGTCTGCCTTTCCCAGCCCACTGACTCAAATGTTAATCTCCTTAGGTAACAGCTTCACAGACACATCCAAAAATCAAAACTTTGTATCTTTCAATCAAGTCCTGTTGAAACTCAGTATTAGCCATCACAAGGCCCTAACAAATATTATTCAATACTAAGCACAGCACCATGCAGATTTCTGCATGTGGATATGCAAGGTACCCCTCCTTGCTCCCATAGCCTACTTTAATAAGACTTCTTCTAATTAATTAAATGAAGACATAATACAGTGTGTCTCTTTATTTCCAGTGGACAAGTAAATTATTAGAACTAATTCCCTGAGGATGTATACATTAAATACAAAATGTTACACTGGAATGTAGCTTTCACATACACTATGGATTTACATTCCGATACATTCAATTCATATGTAGTGCTGATAATAAGACAGCTGTGATTTGATTAGCTTGAAAATTCCCAAGACAAATAATTTGATCATCTTAGTATCATGTAAAATGTTTTTCAAATTGTTGAGAAATATCTTAATATTCTTAAATACTAATTTTATCCACAGATTAATTTATAGAGTCATTACATAAAACAGAGAGGACATTAAAGATGGCTGATTAGAGGCATCTCCTACTTATTTTCTCTACTAAGAAGAACAAAGATAGTGAGTTGATGATCACATTTTGAATAGATCATCCAAGAGAGAAAACTGGAATTCCACAGAGAAGTGACAAGAAACCCCTAAAGCAAAAGCAAGCGAGGCAGCCAAGTAGTCTAGGATTGGCTGGGAGCCAGGAGAGACTCCTTAATGTGTGGAAATGATAAGTAAGAGAAAGAGCAGTCCACTGTTCCCACCAAGAGCTTATGTAGTCCTAGCCACAGAAAAGCCCCTTAACCTTCATGGGCCCCAAGAATAACAGGGAGGTTCCTGGAGACTGTGCAAAGGCATTGTTTGTTAGAGAGTAAGTGCTCATGTTGCATTCCATCAACCACTAAGTCCTAAGTGGCAGCACAGCACCATTTTAGAAGCTTAGCTCACAGTGGACTGCATCCTGTTGTGCAACTAAGGTGAAGTTAGCCATAGCCAGCAATCCCACCCACCCCTGCAGAGAAGTGAGCATCCATAATCATGCACTCCAAGTTCCACTGCCCACAACCACCTTGGCTGTGGACTAGTGTGGGATAAGACATAAGCAAGGACTGGATCATCTAGCAGGCTGCATACAAGTGTTCCAAAGGACAAAAATCCTGCCCTCCCCAGTAGCAGGGCCATAGTAGAGCTGCTGCTTCATTCTCATGAGGATTCTGCTGGTGCCCCGGGGCTCATCTCACACCTACATACCACAGCCAGCCTTTATACAAACCATCTAAGGATCAAAGGGCACAGCCTGAACTAGCTCCACACAACCATTACCCCAGCACACTATCCAGAGGACTAGGGATTGTTCAGCCCAGTCCACCACCAGTGATACTTTAACACCCCTCCCAGGTTCTCAGGTCAAGTGGACTCACTCAACTTTCCACTAGCATCCAACATCATATGCCACCTGCATATCTGAGAAATGGTCCATTAAACCAATCACAGCCAATGCAAACCACAGTGAAGATCATCTGGTTTCTAAGAGGTTGTCCCATCACAGCTACACTCATTGTCTATGTCATACACACTGGCCAGCTACTTGAGAACCTGCACATCCACCTGGTCCCTGCTGCCATTTCCAGCACTCAAGGAAGTCACCTGGATGCACAAGATTGGACTACCCAGATGCACTAACACCAGTGCCAGTGTACACTGCCCTGGAACCCAAGGCAGCCCATTGTTATCACCACTGGGACCCAAAAGCTGACCAATCTGGTGACCCAGTGCCTATCAAAACTTCACCACAGCTTCCACTAATGCTGCATCCTAAGTCACTCACTGTAGAAATTTCAGAACCACTAACACTGCTTATACCAGAAGAAATAAAACAGAGACTACATTCTACATGCACCTAGAATCAAAGCCAGAGTTCCTTACCCAACTAACAGCATGGATACAACTTCAGGAAAACAAAACTCCTAGGAAAGCAAAATCAGGAAATTAAAATAAATATCTGTAACATTACAACTGCAGATATCAATGTAAGGACATAGCAAATATTAAAAACGTAATGAAATTAGACATCTCCAAAAGAACACAATAATTCTCCAGCAAACAGAGCCCAACAAAAAATGAACAAAATCTCAAGAAAAAAGATTCAAAATGTTGACACTTAAGACAACCAGTGAGATACAAGAAAATTCTTTAAAAAAATACAAAAATTCAGAAAAATAATTTAGGATATGAACAGAAATTTACCAAAGATACTGAAATTATAAGACAGAAACAAAATTTTAGAACTGAAGAATTCACTGAGTGCAATACAAAATACATTTGAAAGTTTCAAAAATAAACCAGATCAAGAAGAAAGACTAAACTTAATGGAAGATCTTTTAAAATAACCAAGTCAGAAAAAGAAAAAAAATTAGCAAAGTTTTTATGACACATGGAACACCATAAAACAATCAAGTTGTGAATTATTATTTTCCCAGAAGGCAACAAGATTACAAAAGGTTTGGAAAACCTATTTAATGAAAGAACAGATACAATCTTCCCAAGAGTAGCAAGGTATCTGTACATCCTATACAGGAGGAGCAGAAATATCCAAAATAATAAGTTACAAAAAGATATTTTCCATGACATGTTATAGTCAAACTATCCAAATGCAAGAACAAAGAGAGAATTCTAAAAAGAACAAGAAAAAACTGGTTAGTCACTTATAAATAAACCACCATCAGAATAACAGTGTATTTCTCAGAAATTACCTTATAGGCTAGGAGAAAATTCAACGATATATTCACAAGGCTGAAAGAAAGAAAAAAAACTTTACTCAAGAATACCCTGCCTAACCAAAATTATCCTTTATAAATGAAAGAGAAATAGTATTTCCCAGACAAACAAAAGCTGGTGTATTTATGACTAATAAACTAGACCTACTAGATGAGTTAAAGGGAGTCCTGTACTTGGAAGCAAAAAGACAACATTTCTTATCATGAAAACACAAAAAACTAAAAAACTAATTGGTAGAGCAATCACACAAAGGAGAAAGGAAAACAAATCAAATAATATCACTACAAAAGAAAGAAAAAAACTCCAAAACCGCCATGACAAACAATAAGAGAAAAAGAAAAGAGCAAAAAGACAGAAAATAATTAACAATTTAACAGGAACAAAACTTCACATATCAATATTAATCTTGAACATAAATGGATTAAATTCTTTACTTAAAAGACATACACTGGCTGGCTGGATTTTTAAAAAAAATGATCTAATTATATGCTTCTATAAGAAACACACTTGACCTGTAAAAACACATACAGACTGAAAGTAAATGGATGGAACAAGATATTTCATGCAAGGAGAGCAAAAGATAAGCAGAGTAGCTACACTTAAATCATATTAAAAAAGATATTTTAAGTCAGAACAGTAAAACAAAGACAAAGAAGATCACTATGAAATGACAAAGGGCCCAATACAGCCAGAGGACATATATATGTATATATATATATATATATATATATATATATAGACAGAGAGAGAGAGAGAGAGAGAGAGAGAGAGACAGAGACAATGTATATATGTATATATGTGTATAAACATATATAACATGTTTATACACATATATACAGACAATACACATTGCTTATATACATATATGTGTGTGTATATATATGTATAACATTATATGTATATACATGCTATATATATGTGTGTGTGTGTATATATAAAAAATGTCCTCTGTTCATGTATATATATATAAAATGCACCTTACATTAGAAAACCCAGATTCATAAAGCAAATATTACTACATATAAAAATAGGGATAGACTCCAATATAATAGTGGGGGATTTCACCATACCACTCTTAGTATTAGACAAATCATCCAGACAGAAAATTAACAACAAAACTTTGGATATAAGATGGACTTCGGACTTTAACAGAAATTTATAGAAAACTTTATTTAACAATAACAGAACACATATTTTTCTCAGTAAATAAAATTTTCTCCAGAATAGACCATATGTAGGGCAATAAAACAAATCTCAACAAATATTTAAAATTCAAAGAACATCAACTATCTTTTCAGATCACAATGGAATAAAACTAGGAACCACTACCAAGAGAAACTTAGGAAACTATGCTACTAGATAGAAATTAAACAACATACTCTGGGACAACCACTAGGCCAATGTAGAAATTAAGATAGAAATCAGAACATTTCTTGAAACAAATTAAAATAAAAATAGAAAAGAATAAAACAGGTAGGATACTGCAAAAGCAGTGCTGAGAGAGAAGTTTATAGCAATAAATGACTACATAAAAAAGTAAAACGATTTCAAATAAGCAATCTATTTATGCACCTCAAGGAATTAGAAAAGCAAGAACAAACCAAATTCAAAGTTAGCAGAAGAAAATAATAAATATTTTAGCAGAAATAAATTAAATTGTGACTAGACAAACAATAGAAAGGATCAATGAAACAAAAAGATGCTTCTTCAAAAAGATGAACAAAATTGATAAACTATTAGCTAGACTAACAACAAGAGAGAAGACCAAAAAAAAAAACTCAGAAATAAGAAGAGAGACCTTACAACTCATATGGCAGAAATTAGTAGGATCAAGATCAACAGAGACTACAGTGAACAACACTCCATGCTAACAAAGTAGAAAACCTAAAGGAAATGTATAAATTTCTATAAAAATACAACCTACCAATAATGAATCAGAATAAACAGAAAGCTGAAACAGATCAATAATGGACAGCAAGATTATATCAGTAATGAAAAGGCTTCCAACAACATAAAAGCCAAGAACAGGATGAATTCACAGCTGAATTCTATCAAGTATAAAGAGAAGAAATGAAACAAATCATCCTGAAACTATTTCCAAAAATTAAAGTGAGGGAAATTCTAATTCATTCTCTGAGCCAGGATTACCCTGATACCAAAATTAGACAAGGACATAACAAAAAAAGAAAAAAGTGAGAGGCATCAATAGCACTGATAAAAATACATCCAAAAATCCTCATGGGAGTACTATCAAACTAAATACAACATCATATCAAAAAGATAATACATCATGATTAAGTCAGATTTATCCCAGGAATAGAAGGATGATTGAACATATGAAATCAGTAAACATGATACATCACATCAACAGAATGAAAAAGCCACATGAGCATCTAAATACATGAAGAAAAAGCATTTGATAAAATTCAACATCACTTCAAGTTATAAACTGTCAGGTGGCTGGCAAGGTGGCTGAATAGGAATATCTCCAGTCTGCAGTTACCAGAAAGATCAATGCAGAAGGTGGGTGATTTCTGCATTTCCAACTGAGGTACCTGGATCATCTCACTGTGACTAGTTAGACAGTGGGTACAGCCCACAAAGAACAAGTTGAAGCAGGGTGGAGTTTTGCCTCACCTGGGAAGCACAAGGGGTCAGGGAACGCCCTCCCTTAGCTAAGGGAAGCCATGAGGGACTGGGCCCTGAGGAACAGTGCACTCTGGCCCGGATACTACGCTTTTCCCATGGTCTTCGCAACCTGAAGACCAGGAGATTCAATCAGGTGCCTACACTACCAGGGCCCTGGGTTTCAAGCACAAAACTGAGTGGTTTGCACAGACACCAAGCTAGCTAAAGGAGTTTTGTTTTCATACTCCAGTGGAGCCTGGAATGCCAGCAAGACAGAACCATTCACTCTCCCTGGAAAGTGGCTTGAAGCCAGGCAGCCAAGTGCTCTAGCACAGCAGATCCCACCTCCATAGACCACAGCAAGCTAAGATCCACTGGCTTGAAATTCTTGCTTGAAATTCAAGCTTGAAATTTCTGGCTTGAAATTCAGCACAGCAGTCTAAAGTCAACCTGGGATGCCAGAGTGTGGTGGGGGGTGGGCATTTGCCATTACTGAGGCTTGAGTAGGTAGTTTTCCCCTCACAATGTAAACAAAGCCTCCAGGAAGTTCAATCTGGGCAAAGCCCACCACAGTTCAGCAAAGCTTTTGTAGACAGACTGCCTCTCTAGATTCCTTCTCTCTGGTCAAGGCATCTCTGAAAAAAGGCAGCAGCCCCAGTCAGGGGATTATAGATAAAATTCCCACCTCCTTGGGACAGAACATCTTGGAAAAGAGGCAGCTATGGGTGCAGCTTCAGCAGAATTAAATATTCCTGCTTGCCAGCTATGAACAGAACAGCAGATCTTCCAACATAGTGCTCAAGCTCTGCTAAGGAACAGACTGCCTCCTCAAGTGGGTCCCTGACCCCCATGCCTCCTAATGGGGAGACAGCTCCCAGCAGAGGTTGACAGACACCTCATACAAGAGAGCTCTGGCTGACATCTGGCAGGTGCCCCACTGGGATGAAGCTTCCAGGGGGAAAAACAGACAGCAATCTTTGCTGTTCTTCAGCCTCCACTGGTGATGCCCAGGCAAACGGGGTCTAGAGGAGATCTCCAGCAAAATCCAGCAAACCTGTAGCAGAAGGGCCTGACTGTTACGAGGAAAACTAACAGAAAGGAATAGGATCAACATCAACAAAAAGGACATCCACACAAAAACTCCATTCGAAGGTTACCAACATCAAAGACCAAAGGTAGATAAATCCATGAAGATGGGGGAAAACCAGTGCAAAAGCCTGAAAATTCCGAAAACCAGAATGCCTTTTCTCCTCCAAAGGATCACAACTCCTTACCAGCAAGGGAACTAAACTGGACAGAGAATTAGTTTGACAATTTACAGAAGTAGGCTTCAGACAGTGGGTAATAACAAACTCCTCTGAGCTAAAAGAGCATATTTTAACCCAATTCAAGGAAGCTAAGGACCTTGAAAAAAGGCTAGAGGAATTGCTAACTAGAATAACTAGTTTAGAGAAAAATATAAATGACCTATTGGAGCTAAAAACACAGCACAAGAACTTCGTGAGGCATACACAAGTATCAATAGCCGAACCAATCAAGTGGAAAAAAGGATATCAGAGATTAAAAATCAACTTAATGAAATAAAACGTGAAGACAAGATTAGAGAAATAAGAATGAAAAGGAATGAACAGAGCCTCCAAGAAATATGGGACTAAGTGAAAAGACCAAATCTACACTTGATTGATGTATCTGAAAGTGACAGGGAAAATGGAAACAAGTTGGAAAACAGTCTTTAGGATATTATCCAGGAGAACTTCCACAACCTAGCAAGAAAGGCCAACATTCAAATAAAGGAAATACAAAGGGCACCACAAAGATAATCTTCAGGAAGAGTAACCCCAACACACATAAGATTCACCAAAGTTGAAATGAAGGAAAAATGTGAAGGGCAGCCACAGAGAAAGGTGGGGTTATCCATAAACGGAAGCCCATCAGATTAACAGTGAATCTCTCTGCAGAAACCCTACAAGTCAGAAGAAAGTGAGGATCCATATTCAACATTCTTAACCGAAAGAATTTTCAATCCAGAATTTCATATCCAGCCAAACTAAGCTTCGTAAGTGAAGGAGAAATAAAATCCTTTACAGACAAGCAAATGCAGAGAAATTTTGTCACCACTGGGCCTGCCTTATGAGAGGCAGAAAGCCTCTCATAAATATGGAAAGGAAAAACCATTACCAGCCACTGCAAAAACATACCATATTATAAAGACCATCGACACTGTGAAGAAACTGTATCAACTAAGATCAAAATAAACAGCTAGCCTCATAATGACAGGATCAATTTCATACATAACAATATTAACCCTAAATGTAAATGGGCTAAATGCCTTAATTAAAAGACACAGACTGGCAAATTGGTTAGAGTGAGGACCCATCAGCATGCTCTATTCAGAGACCTATCTCACGTGCAAAGACATACATAGGCTTAAAATAAAGGGATGAAGGAATACTTACCAAGCAAATGGAAGGTAAAAAAAAGCAGGGGTTGCAATCCTAGTCTCTGATAAAACATACTTTAAACCAACAAATATCAAAAAAGACAAAGAAGGGCATAACATAAAGGTAAAAGGATCAATGCAAAAGAAGAGCTAACTATCCTAAATATACATACACCCAATAGAGTAGCACCCAGATTCATAAAGCAAGTTCTTAGAGACCTACAAAGAGTCTTAGACTCCCACACAATAATAATGGGAAACTTCAACACCCCTCTGTCAATATGAGACAGATTGACAAGACAGAAAATTAACAAGGATATACACGACTTGAATTCAGCTCTGGATCAAGTGGACCTAATAGATATCTACAGAATACTCCACCCCCAATCAACAGAATACACATTCTTCTCAGAACCACATTGCACTTGTTCTAAAATTGACCACATAATTGGAAGTAAAACACTCCTTAGCAAGTGTAAAGAAAAGGAAATCATAACAAATAGTCTCTCAGACCACAGTGCACTCAAATTAGAACGCAAGAATTTAAAAACTCACTCAAAACCATACAAGAACATGGAAACTAAACAACCTGCTTCTGAATGACTAGTGGGTAAATAACAAAATTAAGGCAGAAATAAGTAAGTAATTTAAAACCAATGTGAACAAAGACACAACATAGCAGAATTTCTGGGATTCAGCTAAAGTAGTGTGTAGAGGGAAATTTATAGCACTAAATGCCCACAGGAGAAAGTGAGAAAGACCTAAAATTGACACCCTAATATCACAATTAAAAGAACTAGAGAAGCAAGAACAGAAAAATTCAACAGCTAGCAGAAGACAAGAAATAACTACTATCAGAGCAGAATTGAAGGAGATAGGGACATGAAAAACCCCTTAAAATATCAATGAATCCAGGAGCTGATTTTTGGAAAAGGTTAACAAAATAGATAGACCAATAGCCAAACTAATAAAGGAGAAAAAAGAGAAGAATCAAATAGAGACAATAAAAAAAGACAAAGGGGATATCACCACTGATCCCACAGAAATACAAACTACCATCAGAAGATACTATAAACACCTCTACACAAGTAAACTAAAAAATCTGGAGGAAAAGGATAAATTCCTGGACACATACACCTTCCCAGGAGTAAACTAGGAAGAAGTCAAATCCCTGAATAGAACCATAACAAGTTCTGAAATTGAGGCAGCAATTAATAGCCTACCAACCAACAAAAGCCCAGGACCAAACATATTTACAGCCAAATTCTACCAGAAGTACAAAGTTGAGCTTGTGTCATTCCTTCTGAAACTATTCCAAACAATAAAAATGCTCCCTAACTCATTTTATGAGGCCAGCATCATCCTGATACCAAAACCTGGCAGAGACAACAAAAAAGAAAATTTTAGGCCAATATCTCTGATGAAGATCAATGTGAAAATCCTCAATAAAATATTGGCAAACCATATCCAGAAGCACATCAAAAAGCTTATGCACCATGATTAAGTCGGCTTCATCCCTGGGATGCAAGGCTGGTTCAACAGAGGCAAATCAATAAATGTAATCCATCATATAAACAGAACCAATAACAAAAACCACATGATTATCTAAATAGATACAGAAAAGGCTTTTGATGAAATTCAACACCCCTTCATTCTGAAAACACTCAGTAAACTAGTCGATGGAACATATCTCAAAATAATAAGAGCTATTTATGACAAACACACAGCCAAGATCATACTGAATGTGCAAAAGCTGGAAGCATTCCCTTTGAAAACCAGCACAAGACAGCGATGCCATCTCTCACCACTCCTATGCAACATAGTATTGGAAGTTCTGGCCAGGGCAATGAAGCAAGAGAAAAAAATAAAGGGTATTCATAGAGGAAGAGAGGAAGTCAAATTGTCTCTGTTTGCAGATTACATGATTATATATTTTAGAAAATGCCATAGTCTCAGCCAAAAATCTCCTAAAGCTGATAAGCAACTTCAGCAAATTCTCAGGATACAAAATCAATATGCAAAAATCACAAGCATTCTTATACACCAATAATAGACAAATAAAGAGCCAAATCACAAGTGAACACCCATTCACAATTGCTACAAAGATAATAAAATACCTAGGAATACAACTTACAAGGTATGTGAAGGACCTCTTCAATGAGAACTACAAACCACTGCTTAAGGGAATAAGAGAGGGCACAAACAATTGGAGAAACATTCCATGCTCATGGATAGGAGGAATCAATATCATGAAAATGGCAATACTGCCCAAAGGAATTTATAGATTCAATGATATCCCCATCAAGCTACCATTGACTTTCTTCACAGAATTAGAAAAAACTGCTTTAAATTTCATATGGAACAACAACAATAAAAAAAGCCCATATAGCCAAGACAATCCTAAGCAAAAAGAACAAAGCTGGAGGCATCATGCTACTTGACTTCAAACTATACTACAACTCAACAGTAACCAAAACAGCATGGTACTGGTACCAAAACAGATACATAGACCAATGGAACAGAACAGAGGCCTCAGAAATAATGCCACACATCTACAACTATCTGGTCTTTGACAAACTTGACAAAAACAAGCAATGAGGAAAGGATTCCTTATTAAATAAATGGTGTTGGGAAAACTGACTAGCCATATGCAGAAAGCTGAAACTGGACCCCTTTTCTTACACCTTATACAAAAATTTACTCAAGATGGATTAAAGACTTAAATGTAAGACCTAAAACCATAAAAAATCTAGAAGAAAACCTAGGCAATACCATTCAGGACACAGGCATGGGCAAAAACTTCGTGACTAAAACATCATAAGCAATGGCAACAAAAGCCAAAATTGACACATGGGATCTAATTAAACTAAAGAGCCTCTGTGCAGCAAAATAAACTGTCATCAGAGTGAACAGGCAACCTACGGAATGGGAGAACATTTTTGCAATATATTCATCTGACAATGGGCTAATATCCAGAATCTACAAGGAACTTGAATGAATTTCCAAGAAAAAAAAACAAACTATCCAAGCAAAAAGTGAGTTCAGGATATGAACAGACACTTCTCAAAGAAAGACATTTATGGGGCCATCAAACATATTTAAAAAAGCTCATCATCACTGCTCCTTAGAGAAATGCAAATCAAAACCACAGTGAGATACCATCTCACACCAGTTAGAATGTCAATCAATAAAATGTCAGATGTTGGGAAAAGGTCTTTACGTGTGTGTGATGGAGTGTATGTTGTTTGCTGAGAGGCAATGGCAAAGGTACACCGAGCCATCCCCAGGCAGAAAACTGATAGAATAGTAAGCAATATGTGCCAGTGATGCACTAGTTAAACCAGTTCTGAAAATACAAGATATATGACTTGTCCCCGTTGCTGACTCACAAAGAGTGCTTTCTAGCTTTTTTTCTACTTTAGTAGTGAATAGGCACTATCTGCCTGTTTAGTCTATCTTCATTCTATGAAGAAACACTGAGTACCTGCTTATTAAAAATAATCAATTGTTCACAAAGAATAAATATGTGGGTCAGAGTCTGCTCTGGTCTTTCAGCTGGGAAATGCTGTGATTTCCCTGACATCCCAACTCCGTTTCCCACTTTTGCACTCTATCTTTGTGTCTATTTCTTCATTCCTTCAGTCTGCCGGGGTTGGGGTCTCCACAACGAAGCTGGTCTCGGCAGTCAGGAAACAACAGATGCTGGATAGGATGTGGAGAAACACTTTTACACTGTTGGTGGGAGTGTAAATTAGTTCAACCAATGTGGAAGACAGGATTTCCTCAAGGATCTAGAACCAGAAACACCATTTGACCAAGTGATCTCATTACTGGGCATATACCCAAAGAATTATAAATTATTCTACTATAAAGACACATGCACTCATATGTTTTTTTCAGTACTGTTCACAATAGCAAAGACTTGGAACCAATTCAAATGCCCATCAGTGATACACTGGTTAAAGAAAATGCAGCACATGTACACCATGGAATACCAAGCAGCCATAAAAAGGATGAGTTCATGTCCTCTGCAGGGACATGGATGGAGCTGAAAACTATCATTCTCAACAAACTAACACAGGAACAGAAACCAAACACTACATGTTCTTACTTATAAGAAAAAGTTCAACAATAAGAACACATGGACACAGGAAGGGGAACATCAGATACTGGGGCCTGTCAGGGAGTAGGGGGCTAGGGAAGGGATAGCATTAGGATAAATACCTAAGGTAGATGACCGGTTTATGGGTGCAGCAAACCAGTATGGCACATGTATGTCTCTGTAAAAATCTGCAAGTTCTGCACACATATCCCAGAACTTAAAACATAATAAAAAAGAAAAGAAAAAAACTGACACAAAAAAAGAAAGAAAAACTGTCAACAAACTAGACATAGAAGCAATACACCTCAAAATAATAAAAACTATACATGACCAACTGACAAGTAATATCATAGTAAATGGGAAAAAGTTGAAAGTATTTTCCTGAAGAATAAGGAATAAGATAAGAATGCTCATTTTTACCACTGTTATTCAACATAGTACTGGAAGTCCTAGTGAGAGCAGTCAAACAAGAGAAATAGATAAAAGGCATCAAAATTGGAAAAGACAAAGTTGAATTTTTCTTCTTTACAGATGACATGATCTTATATTTAGAAAAACCAAAATATTGTTTCAAAAATTGTTTATAACTGATAAATTCAGTAAAGTTTCAGGATACAAAATCAACAAATAAAGATCAGTAGTGTTTCTGTATACCTATAATGAAATAGCTAAAAAGAGATTTAAAAATACTAATTTATTTACAACTGACATATACAATAAATATAAATCAACCAAGGAAGTTAAATATCTCTACAAAAAGACTACAGAATACCGAGGAAAGAAATTAAAGCTGACATAAACAAATGGAAAGACATCATATGCTCATGGATCCAACAAATTCGGTAAAGTTTTGGGATACAAAATCAACATATGAAAATCAGGGTGTTTCTATATTCCTAAATGAAATAGCTAAAAAGAGAATCAAAAAGAAAAACCTATTTACAATAACCATATGTAATAAAAATAAAGTTAACTAAGGAAATTAAATATCTCTATACAGAAAATTACAAAACACCATGGATCAGAAAAATTAAAATCATTAAAATGACCATATTGTTGAAAGAAATCTACAGATATTAGTACAATCTTTGTCAAAATATCAATGCCCTTTTTTACAGAAATAGAACAATTCTAAAATTTGTATGAAACCAACAAACAAAAAAACCTGCATAGTCAATGCAATCCTGAGCAGATAGAAGAAAGCTAGAAGCATTACAATACCTGACTTCAAAATATACTACAAAGCTGTAGTATCCAAATATGTAACATGGTACTAGCATAAAAACAGACACATAGATCAAAGGAAGAAAACAAAGAACCCAGAAATTCATCCACATATCTACTACCAACTAATCTTTGAGAAAATTGCAAAGAACTGGGGAAAGAAAGCACATTCTCTTCAATAAATGGTTCTGGGAAAACTGGGTAATGATATGCAGAAGAATGAAATTCGACCTCTATCTATTATCATATACAAAACTCAACTCAAGATAAATTAAATATCCTAAATATAAGACCCAAAACTATGAAATTGTGGAAGAAATTATAGGGAATATTTTTCAGGACATAGTTGGTCTAGGCAAAGATTTGATGGCTAACACCTCAAAAGCAGAGGCAACAAAAATAAAAATTGAAAAGTGGGACTGTATTAAACTAAAAAGCTCTGCATAGCAAAAAGAAGAGTCAACAGAGTTCAAAGACAATCTCTTGACAGGGAGGAATATTTGCAAACTCCTCATCCAACATGGAACTAATATCCAGTACAAACTCTTACAGGAAACTAAAAAGAAAACAAATCTTACTGAAAAATAGGCAAAGGAATAGAATGGCCATTTCTAAAAATCAGACATACATGTGGCCAACAGGTATGTGAAGAAATGCTCAGCATCACTAATCATCAAGGAAATGCAAGTCAAAATCACAAAGAATATCATCTTACCCATTTAGAATGGCTATTACTAAAAATACAAAAAAATAACAGATGTAAGTGAGGATGTAGAGAAGATGGAACTCAAACACTGTTGGTGGCTATGTAAATTAGTGCAGTCACCATGGAAAACAGCATGATTTCTCAGAAAACTAACAATAGAACTACCATATGATCCAGCAATCCTACTACAGGATATTTATCCAAAGGAAAAGAAATCAATATATTCCCACATTCATTGCAGCATTATTTTTATTTTTTGAGACAGGGTCTCACTCTGTTGCTCAGGCTGGAGTGCAGTATTGCTGTCTCGACACACTGCAACCTCTACTTTCCTGGGCTCAAGGGGATTCTCCAGCCTCAGCCTCCTGAGTAGCTGACACTACAGACAGGAGTCACCAATGCCTGGTTAATTTTTTGTATTTTTGTAGAAACAGGGTTTCACCATTTTACCCAGGCTGCTGAACTCAAAGCTTTCCACCCACCTAGGCCCCCCAAAATGTTGGGATTATAGGCATGAGACACTGGGCCTGGACTATTGCAGTGTTATTTACAATAGCAAAGATACGGAATCAATCTAAATGTTCATCAATAGATGAGTTGACACAGAAAAGTTGGTATGTACATAAAATGGAATTTTTTGACCATAAAAAAGAATAAAATTATGTCATTTGCAGCAATATGGATGGAATTGGAGGTTTCTATTTGAAGTGAAATAAGCCAGCCACGGAAAGATAAATATCACATGTTCTCACTCAAATGTAGGAGCTAAAACAGTTAATTCCATGGTTGTAGAGAGTGAAAGAACAGATACCAGAGACTGGGAGGAGTGTAGGGGGTAGGGAGATGAAGAGAGATTGGGGGATGGGTATATACATACAGCTAGATAGGAGGAATAAGTTCTAATATTACTTATTACTTATTATCCTACTCTAAATACCTAGACTTGATCACTACACATTCTATGCATGCAACAAATTTCACATGTTCCTTATTACTATGTACAAATATAAGATATAACAAATTATATAAAACATAAAAGATATATCTGTGTTCTGTTAAAATACATTGTAAACTTAAAATTTTTATTGGCTTTAAAAGTATGGAACATATACATTTATACACACAGATACAAACAAACACACTTTTTGGAGCAGAGATGCTCATTTAGTGTTTTCACAAGCTAGGGTGTAGGTAGCAATTTATAAAAATATAATCCATTGAGTTTTAAGTGTCCTCACTTCTGGGAGTTATGCATGTTTCCTGTTATATCCTCTGGCTATATTGATGTACATTAGAGAAGATCTAATTAAAGGCTTTCATACGAAGAATTAATTGACATATTTGTTAAACTCAAGTTAACCTTTCCATTTTCTTAGATATTTTCTTCACTTTAAACATATCATATTGGCCAACTTAAGGTTGGGTTTTATGTTTATGTAATTTTCCACAGAGTATCTTCCACATTTGTTCACATCTTCCCCAGAATAGTCTCATTTTTATTCCTGTATCAGTAAGCTAGCACTTCCATTATAAACTTTCAAGGACTGACTGGCTTAAACAATGTAAATTTATTTTCTTATGTGTCTGGAGGCTGGAAATACATGATCAAGGTGCCAGCAAGATTGGTTTCCTGTGAGGCTTCCCTTTTTGGGTGGCAGACAGCTAACTTCCTTCTGTGCCCTTCATATAGCCTTTCCTCTGCATATGTGAAGAGAAAGTAAACTCTAATAATTATTCATTACCATAAAAAGACAACAGTTCTATCCTATTAGGGACCTGCTCTTATGACTTTATTTAATTTAAATAACCCCCTAAAAGTCCCTATCTAAATACAGTCACATTGAGAATCAGGGCTTCAACATATGAACCCCGGGGAGACACAATTCAGTCCATACTAATTCCCAATAGCATTTTTTCTCATTTTCATTATTGTTTGACTTAATGTTTCATAGACTTTCAATCTAAAATTTTTGCATTTAAAATATCAAACTATGTAAAAATTATGATATAATATTCTCTTTGGTTCAATAATTGTCTGGAGAGTGCTACCAAGGGTTAAAGATAAACCATATGAAGTAGCTTTATGCTTTACAACTTCAATAAATGTTATCAAATCAGTGATATCAACCTGTTCATAAAGGTTTTATATAACATAATAAAATGATGTTTCTTCCTCTTCAACTACGTCCTGAAATTCTAAAGATCATGATGCTATATTTTTTTCCAAAGAGAAATACCTCAAATATATAATGTATATAAAATAAACTGACACAATGGAGAGAAGGTATTTTTTCCACATATTTGTGTTTGACAGCTTTCAGCATTTAATAACTAAGCAAATTAAATTTCATAGTTTAAGTTGTCATGTGAAGCACTTCAAATCCTTTGGGCAAAATGTGATTTATATGCACATACATTTTTGAAGTATATGTGCATATATACATACACACAGAAAACACACATGACAACTAATTTTATAACATTGGAAAGGTATTAAATCTGCTACAACTAAATTTCCTCATTTGCAAAAAGTAATTGTTATCACATTCACATTTATTATTATAAATGATTCATTTGATGTTATTCTGATCATCTTGCCTTTTGTAATAGTTGCAGGTTTTTTTCCATGGATTAAGACTTTCCAGCTTTTATTTTCTGCAATGTTTTTAAAAGTATAGAACCTATGTCTAATTCAATTAATTGTTAATTCACAGTATTTCTAAAGCATCGTTAAAGTTTATTGACCTAGTCTTCAGAGTTGGGAAACAATTGGCATTATTTGCATACATGTCATTTAATATGAGAAACTTAGCAAGAGTTGCTTTCCTCAAAGCAGTTTCATTAATCTTCCCATAAACATTTTGATAATATTCTAAAAATTCTATTCAATAATCTTTTGTTGTTTTGTTGTTTAATCTAAATTTTGATTAATTTTATTATTTCATTGTTTTATTATAATAAATATGAACAGCAAAACTTTTTGGCACTTAATATATAAAGTGAGTGTGTGTGTGTGTGTGTGTGTGTGTGTGTGTGTGTGTGTCTATACACTTTCATCCCTTCAAGAAATCTGTGAATTATGTCTTATTATTATCCTCATATTATGAATGTGGAACCTTTAGGTTCAGAACTTTTAAGCAATGCTTTCCAATACGATCTAGCTAAAAAAAGTAAAAACTGGCAAATTATATCAGTTTGAGTCCAGAGCCATAGTGAACACCTCTTGAATCCTATCTTACATCCTTGCTGCTTACTTTTTTCTTGAGTTGTTACAGCAATCAGTATGCATGGGAGTGACTTGATAGCACCTGGTCACAGCTGCACAGAGCACTTCTTGCTTTCTGATCCAAGGATTCCCTGCCACCGATATTAGGAATCCTATGAGAATTCATTTGAAGAATCTACTAAATATACATGTTAAGTACATGAATCAGTTTAAGGAACAGAAGGGAGAAATTTGAAATACTCTGTTTCAGGTAATGTACTACCCGTGAAATAGTAAAGTTTTACTTGAGGATGGACTCAAAGTAGCTGAAAATAAGTGTTTCATAATTTAGAGCAAGCAGATTACAGCAAGCATAATGATGTATATAAATAATTATATATATATAATTATATACATATATCTTGATATGGCAAAAAATAAATTTGAATCATAAAATGCTCAATTAAAATTAGAAAAGGCAGGAAGAGGCAGAAATAAAAAGTAAATCCAACAAACAGAAAACAGATCCGAAAAAGAATTCAGAACAGGGAAGTAATCAAAAATAAAGAGGGGCATTGCAGAATTATGAAAGAATTATACTTAAAGAAGACATAGCAACTATAACAGTGTATGTACCTAACATCAGAATATCCAAATATAAGAGGTAAACACAGATGAATAGAAATAAGAAGTAAAGAAATCCACTTTTATTTGCAGACTTCGGTAGCCTCCCTAAGTGATTGATAAATAAAGCAGGTAAAAAAAAATAATAACTACACAGATGACAAGAACAGTATTGTAAATTAACCTACTCTAATCGACATTTATATAATACAATGTCTAAAACCACAGAATACATGTTCTTCTCATGCTTACATAGAACATTCATAATGTTAGACTACCTTCTATGCCATAAAATACACCTTAACAAATTGTAAATAATACAAACCATACAAACTATGCTGTCAAGCCACAATAGAATCAAAGAATTAGTAATAGAAAGATAGCAGAATTCCAAATAATTTATGCAGATACTATGACTTCAAGGAGGTAAAGGATAATTCTTCACTTCTTAAGTGTCTGAAGCTCTCTTAATCACTTACTTCCAAAGAGTACAGTATGTGAAAAGGAGTAAAACCAACTTTTAATATATACTTCTGAAAAACACTACTTCAGCCATATGATCAAAGTTAACGTCATGTTGATAATATGTACTCCTGAGAGCATATGACGACACTTTACTTCTTTGATCTTGCTCCCCCCCAAAACACATGCCCTGAGTCTAATAATGAGAAAAAAAAATAAGCAAAACCCCAGTTGAGGAATAGTCCATAAAATGCCTGGCCAGTACACCTCAAAATTGTCAAGGACGTTAACACAAATAAAGACTAAGAAACTCTTATGGCCAAGAGGAGCTTAAGACATTACAACTAGGGGCCAGATATGGTGGCTCACTCCTGTAATCTCAGCACTTTGGGAGGCCTAGGTGGTTGGATTGTTTGAGGCCAAAAGTTTGACAACAGCGTGGTATCATAAAAGGTAAAACTGACTATTTGCCCAACACTTATAGCTAGTAATCTTCATGTACTTTATGACCAGGAAACTGCACTCAGGTTTGATTTAGAAGGTAGCAGTGATATGTAACACAGACTTCTGAAGTTCTGTGGGTGATAAGGGAATGAAAAAAAGTTTTCATCTCTACAAAAAAGTCAGAAATGGAAAAATAGGAAGCAAACAAACAAAAACAACTATATTTGATGTGTCCTCTACATAGGATGTTAAAACAGAGAAAGGATATTAGGTAAAAACTAATGAATTCTGAATACAATTTCGATATTAGATAATAACTTATCAATATTACTTCCCTAGTTAAAAGACATGGTATACTTATATCAAATGGTGATGACAGGGGTAATGATTGTGGCATCTATGAGAACTCTCTACACTCAGTTCTTCATCTATCTGTAATTCTACAATTGTTCTAAAACAAAAGTGCATTTGAAAATATGAGTCCAATCAGTGACAACAAGAACTTATGTGTCACTTGCCAGCAGAACCTACTCTATAGAGACGTGGCTTAGTAAGTCCAGGCATTGATGTATCTTCAGTAGTTTGAAAATTACTTATGCAATTAGGTTTGGTTTAACGTTTCTTACATCAGTGTACCAACAATTGCTCAGTGAAGGACACACAGTTGATCAGAGTATTACAATCAGAAATGTATTTATTACTTGCAGTGGGATGCTTACAAAATCATTGGCAGAATAGATGATAAGCCTCTGTACTTTGAGTTTCAAGTCACATAATTACTGCTATAATCCAGGGGTCAGGAGACAGCTGTTTCTCTTATTAGCATCTGCTTACAGCCACCTCTCACCCAAGAATTTGGAAACCAGGCAGCAGATGGTGGAGTCTTCTATGACTCAAACACTCATGCCAATCAGAACATGCTCCTCACCCTCACAACTGCAGAAGTCTCTGTTACGTATCACTGCTGCCTTCTAAATCAAACCCGAGTCGAGTTGGTTTCCTGTCATAATGCACATAAAGATTATTAGCTACAAATGATGGAGAGTCAATTTTACCTTTTTTGCTTTGTTTTAAATAGACTTTATTTTTTAGAGCAATTCAAAGTTCATAGCAAAATTGAGAGGATGATACAAACATTTCCCGTACTGTCCCTGACTTCCCAACCTGCACAGTCTTCTCCACTGTGAACGTCCTCCTCCAAAGTGGGACATTGGTTACAATCTATTATATGAGCAGACATTGATAATCTCTTATTACACAAAGTCCATTGTTTACACTGGCGTTCACTCTTGGTGTGGAATATTCTATGGGTTTTGAGAAATGTATAATGACAAATATCCACCAGTATAGTATCACACAAAATAGTTTCATTTCCCTAAAATCCTCTATTCTCTGTTTATTCCTCCCTCCATTTCCCTCATTTTAGCTCTTTATTTTTTAAAGGAGATTGTAAACAATTATCTATCTAAATAAAAAATTACCTTAAAGAAATGTTCATATCATTAGTGTAATACAGTTATAATCATTTTATATTTACATTATATTGCTGCATAACAAATCACTAAGAACTTATCAACATAAAAAAGTTATAATCTCACAAATTCTGTGGCAGGAATGTGAGCACAGCTTAGGTATTTTCTCTGTTCAGAGTTTCACAAGAATGCAATCACTATATCATGGATTCTGAATTCTCATCTGGAGGACTATTGTATGCATGAACACCAGATGGGAGAAATCATGAGAACAACACTAGGGTCTGCCCACTGTACCCAGGGATAATAAATATGTTGGTTTATTTGTGGTTGGAATCTTAGTCTTTCAGGCAGGATATACTTGGGGTAGAGTCTTGGTTTGTAAAGTTGGTAAATCACTTCACTTCTATAAATGGCCATCCTTTCACATAGAAAAGGTGGATAACAGTAAGAGCTACCTCAGAGGGATGAGTGCATGAGATAATACAACTGTTTCTATTAGCACCACGATACTTACAATTTAGATGTCTAACTCTGTCTACTCTAAGATCGTAATGCAAGGCTCAAATTTGTAAAAGGGAATTTGATTAAAATAGACCTATAAATAAATTATTTCAGTGGACCTTGCAAGAATTTTCCTGTACCCTTTCAACTTTGGTGTGCTTTGGTATCAGCTCCTAAAGGAGCTAATTCTACCAATCCACTTACTTTCCCACTAACTCCTCCAGGCACTGTTTGAGGTTTTTCCAATGTTTTGTCTTTTCTCCTCAATTACATTTCCTTCTTTCCACCTGGCTTCAGAATTCAACTTTTTATAGCAGCAGTTAAATATTTATAAAGCTTAAGCTACAGACTTCCTTTCAAAAATACTGCAGCATAAAATTGAAAAGTAAAACTAAAAATCTAGTGAGAGCAAGAACAAGTATGTTAACTTATTGAATTCTGAAGAGCACAAAGAAATTTTAGAGAACTTCAGGCCCTGTTCTCAAATTATGGCAGAGCTAATTCTTTTCCTAACACTTTTCAAATCTGGTTTGAAAATGACACAGAAAAAAATTAATCCTGACAATTTGAAAAGCCACAAACTCTACTTGACAGTAAAATCCAACTGGAATTTCAGAGTTGACAATCTTTTCTTCTAATGGTCCAGAGTCAGGAGAAAAGTGGGGAAATGGAAACCAGCATTTATTGAGAGTTAAACATATATGAGCCAGTTTCTATAACTTTTATCATATTTAATGTAATTATAATTATTATTTAATTGAATGCTTACATTTAATCTTTTCATGTCATAAAATGTGTTTGTTGTAAAGAAAAGAGAAAGTTCTAAAGTATATGATCAACTTCCCAATTCTATTTTATAAACTTAATTTTTTTTAAATCCTAGATTGATGTTTATCAAAAAATAAATAAATAAATAAACCCATTATTTTTTCAGTGCCTGTTACATCTACCAATAATGTTTAAGTTGGACTCTGACACACACACACATACACAATACACATACATGTGCACCATATACATGTACACATTATGCCCATAATAAAATTGTGGAGTGTTTTATCAAAGAAATACAGGACATGAGAGATACTGACTTTAGTGTAGGAAGACTATTATATGAAAAATATTCAATAGGTAATTTGAAGAACAATTGAATATGACTGAAAAGTTTGTTCAGTTAGCCTGGAGAGAGTAAGGGCAGACACAAGCTTTGCTATTCTTGCCAAGTCATGAGTCTACAGGGCCACTAATGTCAAATGATGCCATTATACATTGAACAATGGCATCATCAACTCACCAATCTGTGTATACCTGTGGAGGTTACATCCATCTTGAAGAAATAAGTTTTAATTTGCATAAAAATACCTACGGGATAGCAGTATGCATTGGTTAATTCTCACACTGCCATACAGACATACCAGAGACTGGGTAATTTAAAGAGGAAAGTGGTTTAATAGAATCACAGTTTCACATGGCTTGGGAGTTCTCACAATTATGGCAGAAAACAGAAGAGGAGCAAAGGCTCATCTTCCATAGCTGCATGCAAGCAAAGGCTCATCTTCCATAGCAGCGGTTGTCCCCATTTGTAAAACCATTAGATCTCATGAGACTTATCCACCACCCTCAGAACATTATGGGAAAAACTACTCCATGATTCAATTATCTCCACCTAGCCCCATCCTTGACATATGGAGATTATTACAATTCAAGGTGAGATTTGGGTAGGGACAAGGCCACATCACAGTTGCACAGACAGTTTTTTGTTTGTTTTGTATGGGGTTTAATCAATCTTTCCCTTGTGTCCCAACAAAAAGTTTCTTTTCTATTGTTAATCTGTGATTTTGGAATTAGACTGTGTTATTGGAGTGTGAAGAATAACATAAAAATAAATGAATCTGTCCTCAAGATTTCTGCATGACTAAAGAAGATAATGCATAAAATTATCCAACACAATGTTGGTTACCATTACCACTTTCTCAGGTTTACATTCAAATTTGGAAGAATATGATCATGTCTACATCTTATAAATTCCAGGCTTAAGAAAACACTCACTCTGGCGCCAGAGATCTACATTTCCTGGCCCTTTTGTTTTTGCCCATGCTTTATAGTAATAATCAGCAAAATTTTTTGCCCTACCAAAAATTTTCACCTATCAAAACCTGTGCGTTACTTTAAAACTATCTCAAATTAATATGCTACCACCTACCTAGCTTATATTAGATTCATTCCTATGGCCCTCAGAGTACCAGTGTAATTTCTTTCTATTATAATCATCTCTTTTTGTGTATTTGTTTTCCTTACTAGATTGTGAGTAACTTGGAGGTAGAAAGTCATGTTTGCATTTTAAATACCTAATTGAGTATTTATGGAATACTTTTGAACAAAACTACATCATTTCAACTTCCCTGGTCTATAAAAAAATGAAATTTTTCCTAATAATTATTTACCTGCTTTTATATTTATTTCTCATCTCACAAGATAAGAATAAGCTGCCATTCATACCTTAACCATTGGTCCCTGCTACTTGTAGCTAAAGTATTAAAATTCTTTTAAAATAAGCCATCTTCATGTCTCTTGAAAGATACCTGCTATGACTATTTTTTTCCAAAATCATACTCTTAACTTTCTCTCATGTTGTGTTTTAATTTATATATTGAGAAGGCAGAATGTCAACCAAATAATTTTTCTTCACAGTAAGTGTTATGTCAATCAATGAGACAGATCAAGCTGAAAATATTGCAAAAAATCACTCTGGCTGGCTATCAAGAGCTCCCCTATCTGACACCCTATAGAAAAGTAGTGGAAAACAGTAAAGATAGAAATTTAATTTCACTGAACAACGTTCAAGTATAAAATAATTTGATTTTAGATATTAAAATTGTTTTATATTTTATATTTATTAATACCATACTATTAAAGTGCAAGGACATTTAATCATAGAAATTTAATGTATTACCAGAAAATTCACAGTGGTAAGACTTTATATTCAAAGTGGGGCAACTTATTGTTAAAATTCTGTTATTGAAATATATTTGATACATAATAAGATCTCATTGCAAAACCTCTGATGGGCTATAATGGCCCAGAAAATAACTTAAAAACTGATTTTAAGTTTAGTTAGAGTAGTTGTGATGCTATTTAAAAAATACAGGGTGGGGAGCATCACACACTGGGGTCTGTGGAGGGGAACTAGGGGAGGGACAGCAGGGGGTGGGGAGTTGGGGAGGGATAACATGGGAAGAAATGTCAGATATAGGTGATGGGGAGGAAGGCAGCAAACCACATTGCCATGTATGTACCTATGCAACAATCTTGCATGTTCTTCACATGTACCCCAAAACCTAAAATGCAATAAAATATATATTTTTAAAAAATAAAATAAAATAAAAAATACTGCACTTACATTTTATACTGCAGTTACATTTCAAAACTTTCTGGAGGTAAAATTTAGACAGTCCACGAGGGGGTCCAAGAAGATCCAAAAAGAGCAATTTTGATGCTGGAGAAAGGTTCATGAAGGTGGGGGCAAGGCTATCCTCATAGACTGCTGGTAACTCCAGTTGATCTCCTCAATTATGCCTCTGACTGACTGTAGGTTTAAAGGCTAAGCCCAGGCATTTAAAAAGAAAGAGCTAGGGGACATTGATCATATTCCTTTCACCCATGTTGAGGTACAGCCAACAGCAGGACACTCATGGCATTTTTGTTTACATTGGTTATATGAAGTCTGATGATTGGATGGACTCACAAAACTTCCCAGGGTGTATTCATGTAAGACTTTAATGGTGCAAAAGCCATGGCAGCATAGGAGAAGGAAAGCACTGGACACATCAAGGGACCTGAGATCCCCAGGTATGACTCCCAGGGTTCCTTCTCAGTCACACAGATTTTCATCTGCCATGCCTTTTCATTTCCTTAATGAGTATTGAACTCAGGTGAACAAAACAAAAATGCCATTCTTCGAGTTTCCTGAAACCCCAATAGAGTGATGAGGTTTTTTTTTTTCTATTAACTAACTTTAATCTGTCACATCTGATATATTGCATTTTGCCTTTTATGCTGATCTGTGTGATTATAATTGTTATAAAATTTCAATGTCCTTGTGTGCAGTGATTATTGCTCTCTTATTGTGCCTTTTCCTTGGAGGGAAGTAAATAAACCAATTAACCTGAAATACTACTCAGCCTTCTTAAGCAAACATCATGGATTTTGAATATTTGTGTGGTCAGCAAGTCTGTTGGAGGTCACAGCATAATTGACACACAGACTACTAATACAATTTTTAATTACATTATAATAAACTATTCCGTTTTTATTTCATTATTGTTGGTTCAAATGAAAGACACACAATAGACAAATAATTAAAGCAATCTTAAACACATTTGTAAAAAAGTATAGCTTCATAAGTTTTCTAATACATTTTCAAATGCATTTCTAGCCTTTCACCGTCTTAAAGATATATGAATATATATTTAAAGCTGTATTTGCTTGCCGGTCCTCAGAATCTCAACCAATCTAGGTTAAATCTCAATATTTAACCTAGATTGATTGCATTTGTTATGTATATTTTATTATGCAATTATTTTATGGGGAAAATTTCAATAAAAGGTCAATAAAATAAATATATTGCTAAAACTTTATTTTTGCTGTATGGTAACTCAGTTTCATTTTTCAGATGACTCCATTAAGCTTATTATAAAAATGAGTAGCTCCTTCAAATGTCATACAAATGTAGTAGTATGCAATTTCCAACTCTCTTGAACTAATGAGGCATTTCACAGAACTCTTCTAGTAACAAGAGACCCATGAGAAGTGTCAAGATCATTGTCATTATTGTTTGAAAGACAGAAAGCTTAAGGGGTTTGTTCTTTTATATCAACCACGCTTTAAACTTTAGACCTGCTTTGTTTATCTATTCTCCACTGTGTTTGCTCTCTCTTTTGAAGCCTCACATGTATTTCCTTGGGAAATA
Organism: Plecturocebus donacophilus; assembly: GCA_004027715.1. NCBI lineage: Eukaryota > Metazoa > Chordata > Mammalia > Primates > Pitheciidae > Plecturocebus > Plecturocebus donacophilus. The sequence goes on from PVKP010012538.1 coordinate 33,592, forward strand.
AAAAATGAGACCTAAGAGGTGATTCTCAGCAATTATATCTACATGATCCAATCCCCTCACCCCTCATTTTTCCCATAGATGTATCCTACACCAACATGCAGCTTATAAGACAAATTACAAATTGCCAAAAGCATAGATTCTAAGAAACTGAAAGCAACTTTAAAGTCTGAAATTTACTATTTCCAAGCATAATCAATTTTATATGTTATAAGCTAAAGTACATTATGTATAGAATAAATGACAAAATATGCATTGAACTGTTCGAATCATGCTATTTCTAATGTTCATATTCCAATGATATATAATATTCAAATAACTTAGAAAAATACAATTTCTGCAAAGGGTACAGTGAACAGAGCCTCTGCCCCTAATTCCTGTTTTCTTCCCCACTGTGAAAATATAGGAAAGTTACAATGAATTTCAAAAGTTCTTTCCTCTGCCTTTTTCTACGTTCTAGCATGAAGCAACAGAGTTTAGCTGAGAAGCAGAGTTTCTGCTTTTTCTTTTCTGTGTTCATCTAGGACACACTTTTGATCCCCCTTAGAGTACCAGCATCAAAGATTCTTCTCTATAAGAAGACAACATACCTGGGAACCATGTATGAAAAATGTTCTTACTATAAGGAATATAATCTTTTTGAAATGTATTTCAGTTTGTTCCTCTTCTCAGTAATGTTCCCTTACCACATGCCACCCTGTTCAGAAAACACCAGCTCCCTTTATAGCAAAACATCCTAAAATGTCCTACTGTTTCTGCTTCTTGTTTCCTACCTAATTTTCCCTATGCACACACTCCTATTAGGCTTCAACCCCCATCATGTGCTGACAGTGTTATTGTCAAGTATAGCTACAACATCCATAATACAATTCAATGCCATTTTTATGTACTGCATCACTCAGGCTTGAAGCAGAAAACAGGTAATATAGTAAAACTGGTGCAACTCAAGGAAAGTTGAATCCTAGGTGTATTCACAACTTGTAGGAAAAGTCTAGAGAAACAATAGGGATCATATAGCACCTAAGATCAATTAACATTGGGACTTTTATTATCCCTAATCCTGAAATGAGGAAGGAGGATGCACTTACTAATCAGAAAGAAAAGACTCTCAGAAAAGGGACCACTTCAAAAGGAGCTATGTCCTCCAGCAGAGAAACTTATCCAGCCCAAGGCAAGCCCTTCAGAAATGAGATAGGGGAATAAACAATTTGAATGTATTTGCCTCTCTCCATCAAATATCATGCTGAAAATTCCAATTAGCTGAGTTAAAATAAGGCAGAGATCAAGGAAACTGTTGATTAAGCCACCATCTCACCTTCCTGGGTTAGAATGGATGTGGAAGAAGGATGGGGAGTGGATCTGGAAGGTTTTAAAGAGAATATCTTGAATCCCACTCTTTATCTCAATGACTGACCATTCCCTGCTTCCTGAAGTGCTTTCTTCCCATGCCTTCCACATCACCACCTCTTCTTGGGGCTCCTCTTAGGACACTAGCTTCTCCATCTCCTACTCTACTCAGTTTTTAAATGTAGCTTTCCAGGCCTTCTCTTTCCATATGACCACAATTTTATAACAGCTTTAAATACTAAAGTTGCTGGTAAGTCTTAATTGTGGCCTCAACCTACATCTGTTTTGAGTTGCAAATCCTCTAATGGGATATTAAAACCCAGAAAATCATGAAAACACTAAATTTTGAGTTTAGAATAGTATTGGTGCTATTTTTAAAAATATAAATACTACACTTACAATTCAAAACCCTCTGGAGGTAAAATTTACACAATACTCAAATTTATATATTATAGTGGCTTCTTGATATCTCTACTGGATGGATGTCCTAGAGGAAACCTCCAATTTGACACAGAAAACAGAACAAGCCCCACATTCTCTCCCCACACCTCTGACCAATTACCATTTTTCTAATCTTTCCTATTTTTGTATAGAATCACAATCTACCTACCTGCTCAGTCCAAAAACATGGAATATCTTTTAACATTCTTCTTTGCTCTCATGCACTGTAACTAATCCATGAAAAGTCCTGTGGACTCTCCCAAAAAATAGCCCTCAAGTATCCTCTTCTCTCCATATGTCACCATTTATCATATAGATGTCAGAAATAGTTACACAGTAGATCTCTCTGCTAGCTCTCTTTGCCCTTCTACACTGTCTACATAAAATTCCAAAGAAGCCCAGGGTGACTTTTAAAAAATATAAATCAGATCATGTCACATCTCTGCTTGAAATCTTCCAAAACTTCCCCTTTACGTGTGAACTCAAATCCAAATGTTTTCATTGTGGTAAAAATCCCTATTGACTTGGTGCCTGCTCTGTCTACTGAGCTCTTTGACCTAATCTATTCTTCTTCCAGTGTTTTATTTTTCAAACTGACCCACAATATTTAAGGATTTATGCTCTTCTTGCTTCATGAGCCTTCTCTTTATTTTTATTTATTTTTAATTGACATATTATAATAGTAAATACTTACAGAGTACAAAGTAATATTTTGATACATGTATACAATATTTAATAATCACATACACCATATTTGTCTCTACCTAATTAGCATATCTGTCACATCAAACGTTTACTTTGTGTGTGTGTTGGGAACAGGCAAAATACTCTCTTCTAGCTATATGAAATGTACAATAAATTATTGTTAACTATAATCATCCTACAGTGCTATAGACAACTTATTCATCCTATTTAGAGGTAATTTTGTATATGTTAACCAACTTCACTCATTACCCCATAGCCTTTCCACCTTTACTAACCATAATTCTACTTTCTGCTTCTATAAGCTAAATTTTTTTTTAGTTCCTGCATATGAGTGGGAACATGTGGTATTTATCTTTCTGTTCCTGACTTATTTCACATAACATAATGTTCTCCAGGTTCAAGCTCAACTATGTTGCCACAGATGACAGACTTCTATTCTTTTTATGGCTCAATATTATTCCATTGCAAATATACATATATATCTCCCATAGTTTCTTTATCCATTCATCTGTTGATGGACACTTTGGATGATTCCATATCTTAGCTATTGTGAATAGAAGTCTATAGAGATATTTCTTTTCTAAAATCTGATTTTATTTCTACAAAAGAAGCAAAATATTTCCTTGTGTTCATAAATATGTCAGTATTTATCACTCAAATTGGTATAGTGAAGCTAGGAAGTGTGAGATACACTGGAAAGGTAACTTCCAAGATAAAATGGGCATCTAAAAGTCAGAGATAATAAAGTTTGTTTCCATGGTTTGTAATTTTCTTGGGTGAATATTTCTGTTCTGAATTAGGGAAGACTTGCTTGAATGACGAAGGATTGCTCTGCCAACCACGTTTATGTATCATAAACCACCTAGATGGTATCAGAAACAGAAATGAATTTTTAAATTTATGCAATAGGACTTTTCCTGAGCCGAATGATGTGCTTTGTTATTCACAGTGTCTCAGTTTTAATATATCTTAGTATTATAAATTATTTTATTTATACTATTATGATTTTGAATTGTTACTTATTTTTCCGATTCAAAATTGCAATATCCTGGTACATGTTATTATTTAGAAAGATTATTCTCATCATGCAAGTAATAAATTGCATCTTAACACTAAAATTAACCTTATTCTGTGAAGGCATAGTTTCTTTATTCCTCTAAAAGTGACAATATGTTATAAATAATGAAATGTAAATCCCATTTGGGTCATAGTTTCAGATGTTAAGAGGTGTGAAGAGACAAAAAGTGAGACTAACAACAGGAAGTCTCTGTGTATCTTTTCATCTTCTAGCCTGTCAAAAACATGGAAGTTTGTGCTGAACACAATGTCTATAATTATAGCTCTAGTTGCCAAAAAGAGTTACTGTGTCTGTTAAAAAGATAATTACAGCTGCTTTACAATTCAAATCTATGTTCAGTTACCTTGTGAAATCTAAGTGAGTGTTAATCTGACCTTATGCTTCCAAAAGGCTCTATACTTTTTAACACTATTTTAAAAATTGAGGGTGACAAATACTTTCATGTCTTCAAAAATAGTTACACATAAAACAAGCACTTCAACTATCACCTTGAACACAAGTCAAAAATTTTAACAACCATAAAATTCATTTCTCTGAATCCCTTAACATTTTCACCGACTTCAGATATGACTACTTACTCCAGAGTTCAAATTTGGGTATCTGTATCAGTGAAGATCTACACAGAAAACAGATGGCATGCAAAAACGGAGTAATTCAAGATAGTGTAATAAAGTTCGTAATTTAAAGGGTGAATCTGGGAAACTAGCAAGGAAAAGTTGATGTTCTCTATGCTGGAAAGAGCTGGAAGCCTTTACTTCCTGTAGGTCTTGTAGAGCAGGTTCACTGTACACTGATAACAACATGCCCAAGTCAGGTGAGATAAAACATCTACATGTAAAACAAAATTGCATGAAGTAGATTTATTACTTACAGATAGGTAGCAAGGGACAGCAGAAGCCTAGATTCATGAAGAATTGGTCCCTCGAATCTCAAGAAAGCTGCATGGGGCAGATGAAGTCCTATCTGCACATGCTCCACTTGCACTAGAGGTGAGAGCCCTGGCAAGCAACCCACACCTGATTTTATATCCTGGGAAAATGGGACTTGCTTGATTAAAGCACTAAAGTCTATTCTAAGAATATCCTGTTCTAAGAGACTCTGGAACTCAGACCAAGTTGTTTCAGAGAGGTCCTCCTTATCTTGGGATGCTGCATTTCTAGCATATTCCACAGTTATTCTTCAGAATGACAAGAAAGAAGGGGAGGAGAAATGGGCTGGTCCAAGAATACTTGGAGAACTGTCTTGTAGGACTAAATGGAAATGGGGAGGAAGCAGTTATCAGAACCAGAAGAATGAGATCTATTTTTAGAGTCTCAGAAAAAGGAGTGTGACCTTCAATAAAAAGATACACATAATTTCCTGTGACCTGGCAAAAAAAAAAAAAAAAGAGAGAGCAAGAGAAAGAGTCCTCACCACTCCTTTCAATATAGTATTGGAAGTTCTAACCAGAGCAATCAGGCAAGAAAAAGAAATAAAGCGTATTCAATTAGGAAAAGAGGAAGTCAAATTGTCTCTATTTGTAGACAACATGAGTGTATATTTAGAAGATCCCATCGTCTCAGCCCAAAATCTCCTGAAACTGATAAGCAACTTCAGCAAAGTCTCAGGATACAAAGTCAAGGTGCAAAACTCACAAGCATTCCTATACACCAATAATAGACTTAAAGAGAGCCAAATCAAGAACACACTGCCATTCACAATTGCTACAAAGAGAATAAAATACCTAGGAATGACAACTAACAAAGGATGTAAAGGACCTCTTCAAGGAGAACTGCTGCTCAAGGAAATAAGAAGGGACACAAACAAATGGAAAAACATTCCACTCTCATTGTTAGGAAGAATCAATATTGTGAAAATGGCCATATTCCCTAGAGTAATTTATAGATTCAACGCAATCCCCATCAAGTTACCTATGATCCTCTTCACAAAACTGGAAAAGAACACCTTAACCTTCATATGGAATCAAAAGAGAGTCTGCATAGCCAAGTCAATTCTAAGAAAAAGAACAAAGCTGGAAGCATCATGCTACCTGACTTCAAACTATACTACAAGACTACAGTAATCAAAACAATATGGTACTGGTACCAAAACAGAGACATAGACCAAAGGAACAGAACAGAGGCCTCGGAGGTAACACCACACAATACAACCATCTGATCTTTGACAAACCTGACAAAAACAAGCAATGGGGAAAGGAGTCCCTGTTTAATAAATGCTGTAGGGAAAACTGGCTAGCCATGTGCAGAAAGCAGAAACTGGACCCCTTCCTGACACCTTACACTAAAATTAACTCCAGATGGATTAAAGACTTAAATATAAGACTTAACACCATAAACACCCTAGAAGAAAACCTAGGCAAAACCATTCAGGACATATACATAGGCAAGGACTTCATGACTGAAACATCAAAAGCATTGGCAACAAAAGCCAAAATAGACAAATGGGATCTAATTAAACTCCAGGGCTTCTGCACAGCAAAAGAAACAATCATTAGAGTGAACTGGCAACCAACAGAAAAATTTTTGCAATCTACCCATCTGACAAAGGACTTATACCCAGAATCTACAAAGAACTAAAACAGATTTACAAGAAAAAAACAAACAAATCCATTCAAAAGTGGGTGAAGGATATGAACAGACACTTTTCAAAAGAAGACATACATGAGGCCAACAAACATGAAAAAATGCTCATCATCACCAGTCATTAGAGAAATGCAAATCAAAACTACCTTGAGATACCACCTCATGCCAGTTAGAATGGCGATCATTAAAAAATCTGGAGATAACAGATGCTGGAGATGATGTGGAGAAATAGGAACACTTTTACACTGTTGGTGGGAGTGTAAATTAGTTCAACCATTGTGGAAGACAGTGTGGCCATTCCTCAAGGATCTAGACATTTCATTTGACTCAGCAATCCCATTACTGGGTATATATCCAAAGGATTATAAATTATACTATTATAAAGACACATGTACACGTATGTTCATTGCAGCACTGTTTACAATAGCAAAGACTTGGAAAGAACCCAAATGCCCATTGATGATAGACTGGACAGGGAAAATGTGGCACATATACACCATGGAATACTATGCAGCCATAAAAAATGATGAGTTTGTATCCTTTGTAGGGACGTGGATGAACCTGGAAACTATCATTCTCAGCAAACTGACACAAGAACAGAAAATCAAACACCGCATGTTCTCACTCATAGGCAGGTGTTGAACAATGAGAACACATGGACACAGGGAGGGAAGCATCACACACTGGGGTCTGTTGTGGGGAAATAGGGGAGGCACAGCAGGGGGTAGGGAGTCAGGGAGGGAAAACATGGGGAGAAATGCCAGATATAGGTGATGGGGATGGAGGCAGTAAACCACATTGCAATGTATCTACCTATGCAACGTTCTTCACATGTACCCCAGAACCTAAAGTGCAATAAAGTATATATAAACATATATATACAAAAATTTAAAAAAGAGAGTCAAAATAATGTATATCCTATGTGCCCTCAACTTTGACTTTTAATCCTCTTTATGCCAAATCCACTTGGAAGCCATAGGGTAAGGGTGTGGACTGATACAATTCACATATGCCAGTGTTCTCAGGTACAGAGTAGAATGTGGCAGAGTAAATAATGGAACCAGAGGAGAAAATTAAAATGCATGGGACAATATATAGTCAATTTGGAACAACTTTCAACTAAGGCATTACAATATTTTATTTTCTCTAGTATTACAATCTCCCAAAATTTTAAAGAATTAACTTCAAAACTGCTCTGGATAATTTATCCAAGGAACATGACTTTTACTATATCATTTTATGGTACAGTTACAAATATTGCCTTATTTAATACCCAAAACAACTGGATGGTAGTAGGTATTATTAGCACACAGTAGGTAAGATATTTAAATATGTTGTTCTCAGCCACACAGCTAAACAATGAATGAAAGATGAATAAAATTGTGAATACTATAAGCTGAATGTTCTTATTACATGCCAAGGCATTATTCTAAGCATTTTAAATGTATAAACTCATTCAATGCAAGAAGTATCTTCTGAATTACACATTGTTGTTATTATCCTCATTTTGCAGACTAGTAAACTCAATCAGAGGAATAGTAAGCACTTTGTCCAAGGTCAAACTACTAGAGTCAGTATTCATCCTCAGGCCATTTGGTGTCAAAATCTGTGTATTTTGATCAGAATTTTCATCAGGATTATACATTTGCTGAATGACTTAAGCAGGAAGTAAACAATATCACTGAAATAAATAGTATACTTGGATTCAAATGTTGTCTGTAAATTAAATAGAAAAATAGATATAGATCAGTTTGGTGTGAATGAAATTTTTCTAAATTGAATGTATATTAAATTTTATGTATCCAATCAAGGGACCATTTTGAGATAATGTCAATAAAATAGAGTTCTGTCACAAGATAATGATCTCCTGCTGTTACATAACCATGAACATAAAACCACGTTGTTTATTTTCAAAGCAGGGAAAATCAATCCCAGAATTATGTTCTATAACTGTGATTTTAGTTCTGTTATACAAAATGATGCATGTTGATTTAATAATTTTGCCTGATGGATGTTTGAGAGAAAAAATGACAGATGTTCTTTGCACCACTGCAAGCTGGAGGCATTCTGACGGGCTTAGAAAATATACCCATTGTATACTTTGCCTAATCAGAAACAGTCATCCATAAAAGTGATGAGGTTGCGCCCCTGTTGTAATGTGCACCTGTATAAATAAGATGATTTATGACCTGTTAAGAGTCCTGTAGTTTTTAACTTTTAATCAGAGCACAGTGGTCAACAATGCAGCCATAAGGTCTAACAGAGCAGAATGTTTATATAGTATTTAAAGACGTGAACTGACAGCAAAACAACTACAGAAAGGTCTACTGTACTTGGTAATAAACATGATTCAACTTCACCAGGTAGAATTCTAGTTATTGCTTACTTGGGTCCCAATGGAAAAACATTTCAATGTTTCACATAGCCTAGAGTATACCCAAAGACACCTAATTCCCCCCAAAAATAATAATACATATTTGTGATGATACATTAAATAGCACTGTATTTCAATATTTGTGGTTGTTTGCTAAGTGGTTTCTGAATATTTATTTATAATTCATTTCATTTGTGTAACTACCCAGAGTAAGATATGCCTATACTGATTTACTGAATAAACTGAGAAAGAAAGGGAAAGAAGATGAAAAAAGAAAATCAATGAAAGTGTTAGGTGTTCTGATTTATATTCCATACACTTAAATCTAGTTATCCCACAAAGCCCTTCATCCTTGCCAAATTATTTGCTTTTAAATAATATATGGCTTGCTATAGTTTGCTGTGTTTTGAACTACTAGGACATTTCCTACAATCAAAAAATGTGGCTTTAAATGTATTTTAAAGCTAAAGTACCAAACTGATTTATTAAGTGCAGATAAGTTTCAAATAACTGGAAATAATTTATAAAACTAAACATCTTCTTGACTACAAAGTCAGGAATTAATAAGCAAGTTATAAAACTTTTGTTTATCAATTGAGTTTTAAGGGCTTATTTGCAGATCTGGAGTTAATAAATAGCATGCCTCTTGTCCACCCGACTTCTAAACAACTGAGGAACTGCACACAAGAGACAGTGGATGAGTACCAAATATTCACTGATGGGGCTGATGCAATTTTATTGTATGCAAGAAAGTTGTCTTCCTGATAGCAACCTTCAAATCTTAAGAGATATACCCACATAATTACAGCAGTACAAAAACAGGACAGGTCATGCCAGGTGGAATTATCCCCTTTAAGATTTAAGAGGTGGTTGAGCAAAGCAGAAGGGGTACAGAGGATTTTCTCTGGGACTCACTCTCAGAGAAAAGAAGAGGAAAAACTGGGCCACAAGTGTTTGGGTTTTTTTGTTTGTTTGTTTCTTCTCCATCCAAACTCATTCAAAATATAATTTATGTCACTTGCCTCTAGGCAGAGTACATAAAGAAAACATAGAAAGCCAGGATTATTATGCTATTATAGTTCCTTTCAAGGAAGAAAACATCATTTTTCTTTATCCATCACTACTCCAGCCATCTGCACCTCTACCAGTATTCTCTCTACCTAAGAGAATATGATTTGCTGCATAACAAATCATTCCAAATTTTAGTGGCTTAAATCAACAGCCACTATTTCTATTTCTATTTCTATTTACTATTTCTCACTGCTCTCCGTGATGACTGGGAACATCTTCTGCTCATAGGGATATGTGAGGTCACTCAAGCTGAATGGGCTTGGCTGAAAGGTCTAAAGAGGCCCATTTCACATCTCTGATCCTGAGTGCTGATGATGCCTGGGATGTTTTTGTTCTCTTCCAATTGGTCTCTCTCTGTCCTCATGATGTCTCATCCTCTAGGACCTTTTAAGATGGTATCCCTTCCCAGCAGAAGAGCCTGAACTCTTTACAACATGGCAACTAGGTTGCAAGAGAGCAAAAGTACAAGTTTCCAGACCTTTTAAGAGCTAATCCCAGAATTACTTGCATAATGTCACTTCTGCCAAATTCTACTGATCAAGGCAAATCACAGATCCAAATGGAGGAAAAGTAGACTCCATCTCTGGATAGGAAAGTGCACAAGCAGAGATGGTAGAAATTATTGGCAGCCAAACTTGCAGACAAGCTATTACTGTAAACTCCAAAATTTTCCTAATTCCATTTTATACCTAATCTGCTTCCCAACCCAGCAGAGAAATATCCACCATCACAAACAATACACTGCCTATGATCCTTCTGCATCCAGGCTTTCCTTCCCTGGCTCCTTCCTTACCTCCAGTATTCTAAGTTAATTCTATTTCACCTTTAGATTTAGAGCTGGTAGGTTGATGCCAAGTTATCAAGTGCATGTGACAGCCCATTGGGAAAAATCCTTTAGTCTACTTCTCCAATCTAATGGGTATGGCACTGTGTACTAGTCTGTTTGTGCATTGCTATAAATAAATACCAGAGGCTGGATAATTTATAAAGAAAAGAGGTATAATTGGATGAATATTCTGAAGGCTATACAAAAAGCATGATGTTGGCAACTACTCAGCTTCTGTAGAGGCCTCAGCAAATCTACAATCATGGCAGAAGTTGAAGCGTGAGCAGGCACATCACATGGTCAGAGCAGAAGCAAGAGCAAGAAGGGGAAGTACCACACAGTTATAAATAGTGAGATCTTGTGAGAATTCACTCATTCTCATGAGAACAGCATCAAGGGGAGAGTGCTAAACCATTCATGAAAAACCCCTGTGATCCAATCACCTCCACCAAGCCCTGCTTCCAACATTGGGCTAACAACTCAACATGAGATCTGGTGGGGACACAGATCAAAATCATATCCCACTCCATTCCTAATGTTAACATAATACTCATCTTCAGAGGGAGGGCAAGATGGATGACTAGACACAGCCAGGTAGAACAGCTTCCACTGAAGGACCAAGATGCAGATTGGCATGCTCCCGACAGATCTCCAAAGGGAAGGCACTGAGAGTGGAGACAGAAGCTGGACTGAAGGGGAAGAAGAGAAAACTAAGCACTCTGCACAGGGCTAACACACATCAATAGTCATACCTGGCCCATAACAGCTCCAGGGGAATGAGTGAGTTGAACTAACAAGGAACTACCTGCTCTCACCACAGGCCTGTGGAACCTCAGAAGGAGGAGATCCATTGACCACCATGGACACTCAAGTTGGCAGAGAGAGCTGCTTAGAGAAGTAGTAGGGACAGCAAACCACCTGATTTGGAGCCCAGAAGGTTTGCTGGGGGATCATCACTAGCAAAGCATGGCCAGGGATGGGATAGTCATCCACCTAGGCTTGACTTGCTTCCATAGGAGATGTGATGTTTAATATTGAGTGTCAACTTGATTGGATCGAGGATGCAAAGTATTGTTTCTGGTTGTGTCTGTGAGGGTGTTGCCAGAGGAGATTAACATTTAAGTCAGTAAACTGGGAGATGTAGACCCACACTCAATCTGGGTGGACACCATCTAATCAGCTACCAGCGCAGCTAGGATAAAAGCAGGCAGAGGACTAGACTTGCTGAGTATTGTAGCCTCCATCTTTTTCCCATGCTGAATGATTCCTGTCCTTGAAAACTTTACTCCAATTTCTTCAGCTTTTGGGCTCTTGAATCTACACCAGTGGTTTGCCAAGGGCTGTGACACTTTCGGTCAAAGACTGAAGGCTGCATGGTCAGCTTTCCCTACACTGAGGTTTCGGGACTTGGACTGGCTTCCCGGCTCCTCAACTTGCAGGTGGCATATTGTGGACTTCACTTTGTGATTATGTGAGTCAATACTCCTTAATAAACTCCCATTAATATACACATCTATCCTATTAGTCCTGTTCTCTAGAGAACCTTGACTAATAAAGGAGACTTTAGCCCTAGGGGAACTGTTATACCTAATCTCTGAAGGGCAGACTTGCTCGTCAGATGAGCCTGGTACAACCTACACACTTCTTTGTCTGCTCACTTCTCCCAGGGTCCTAGCTTAGCCATGCCTGCTTGCAGCACACTCTCAAGTGCCCTAGGGGTCCACACCATAGCTTCTGCACTGGTGGATCATGCCTGACCAGTGGAGAGATCCAATGTGGTGGTCCCTACAGCCACACACCAACTCACTCACTCACACCCCATAGAGGTGCTTCCCCAGAGCCCACAGCAACTCCCCACATGGCTTTGCTGGCTTGTGTCTGCACAGACAGTGATATGGTTAGGTTTTGTGTCCCAACCCAAATCTCATTTGAATTATAATCCTCATAATTCCAAAGTGTCAAGGGAGAGACTAGGTGGAGGTAATTAAATCTTGGGGGTGGTTTTCCCCATGCTGTTTCCATGATAGTGAGTGAGTTCTCATGAGATCTGAAGGGCTCTTCCCCCTTCCTTCTGCATTTCTCCTTTCTACCTCCTTGTGAATAAGGTGCCCTGTTTTGTCCTCACCTTCTGCCATGATTGTAAGTTTTGTGAAGCCTCCACAGCTGTGCTGAACTGTGAGTCAATTAAACTTCTTTCCTTTATAAATTACCCAGTGTCAGGAAGTTCTTTATAGCAGTATGAAAATGAACTAATACAGGCAGGTTTTGCTTTCCTTGCCCCATCAGCATGCAGGAGTTCAGTTTGAACCCTCCCCTGCTGATGGTCATTGCAGATGGAGTCTAGATCAGCAGAGCCAGCAAGCCCTGATCCACTGGTGCCCCACCCTTGTGCTAACACTGCACAGAGAACAATATATCCTCCTTGGCCCTGTGCAATCACTCCTGTTTGTGGGGTAGAGAAAAAGCACCTAGGCCTGCACCCAGCAGTGCAACACCGTAAGCTAATACCACCTCCAGCATGACCATATGCACATTCACCAGCAGAGTCCCACATGCTACCCAAACTACAATGTTGCTGCCACTGTGGTGAATGTCTGCAGGGAGACAGGCACTCAGCACCCACTAGCATTCTGCTGCAGTTGCTGAACCTTGGCCTCTGTAATGCACTGGATTCCAACTCTCAAGGAGACAGAAAACAAAATCAGAGTCCTGTATAAGTCCCCAGAGTGAAAGCACATAGTCCAGGAGTTAGAAGCTCAGCATTGGCACCCTAAGATCTCCTAAAAATGGAGCCAGTTGGTTGAATTCACCTTATACCACAATCAAATCCTCAACATCATCAAATAGGATAAAAGAAAAAAAATACATCTAACAGCAACCTCAAAGACTGAAGAAAGATAAGCCCACAAAGACGAGAAAAAAATCAGTTCAAACTAAAAACTCAAAAAGCCAGAGTGGCTTCTTTCTACCAAATGACTGCATCACCTCTCCAGCAAGGGTTCTGTGCTGGGCTGAGATGGCTTTAGAAAAGACAAAAAGAGAATTCAGAATATGGATAGGAATAAAGATAATTGAACTACAGGAGTACTTTAAAACCCAATCCAAGGAAGTTAAATATCCGGATGAAACAAGGCAGAAGCTGACAGACAAAATAGAATGTATAAAAAAGAATGTAACTGACCTGATAGAGCTGACTAACACACTATAAGAATTTCATGTGGCAATCACTAGCATTAATAGCAGAATAGACCAAGCAGAGGAAAGAATATCAGAGCCTGGAGATTGGCTTTCTGGAATAGCACAGTCAGACAAGAATAGAGAAAAAAGAATAAAAAGAAGCAAACAAAACCCTCAAGAAATGTGGGATTATGTAAAGAGATCAAATCTACAACTCACTGGTGTCCATGAAAGAGATGATGAGAATGGACCAACTTGGAATATATATTTCAGGATATCATCCATGAGAATTTCCTCAACATACCTAGAAAAGCCAACATTCAAATTCCGTGAATGTAGAGGACCCCAGTAAGACACTTCACAGAAAAATCATCTGCAAGACACATAATCATCAGATTTGCTAAGGAAGAAATAGAAGAACACATGTTAAAGGCAGCCATAGAGAAAAGTCAGGCCACCTAAAATACATCAGACCAACAGGGGACCTCTCAGCAGAAACCCTACAAGTCAGAAGAGATTAGGGGCTAATATTCAACATTCTTAAAGAAAAGAAACTCAAACCTAGAATTTCATATATGGCCAAATCAAGCCTCATAGGAGAAGGAGAAATAAGATCCTTTTCAGACAAGAAAATGCTGAGGGAATTCATTACCACCAAACCTGCCTTACAGGAGCTCCTGAAGAGAGCACTAAATATGGAAAGGAAAGACCATAACAAGGCATGACAAAAACACACTCAGGTACGCAGACCAGTGACACTATAGAGAAACCACACAAACAAGTTTTCAAAATAACTAGTTAACAACATGATAATGGGATCAAATCCACATATATCAATACTAACCTCGAATATAAATTGGCTAAATGCTCCAATCAAAAGGCACAGTATGACAATGTGGATAAATAATCAAGATCCATTCTCACATGGAATAACATACATAGGCTCAAAATAAAAGAATGGATTAAAGTCTGCCAAGAAAATATAAAACAGAAAAACACACAAGGGTTGTAATCCTAGTTTGTGTGACAAAACAGACCTCAAACCAACGAATATCAAAAAAGACAAAGAAGGGTATTACATAATGGTAAAGGTTTCAATTCAACAAGGAGATCTAACTATTGTAAATATATATGCAATGAACACAGGAGCACCCAGATTTACAAAGCAAGTTCTTAGAGACCTAGAGACCTTCAAAGAGGCTTAGACTCCCACACAATAATAGTAGAAGACTTTAATACCCAACTGACACTTCACAGATCATCAAGACAGAAAATTAGCAAAGATATTCAGGACCTAAACTCAGCATTGGATCAAAGGGACCTGATAGGTACCTATGTGTCTATAGAACTCTCCACCCCAAACCAACAGAATATATATTCTCATCACCACATGGAACTTACTTCAAAATGGATCACATAATCAAAAGTAAAATACTCCTCAGCAAATGCAAAAGAGCAAAAATCATAATAAACAGAATCTCAGACCATAGCACAAACAAATTCAAAATCAAGACTAAGAAATTCCCTCAAAACTGTACAAGTAAATGGAAATTGAATAACCTGCTCCTGAAAGACTTTTGGATAAATAATGAAATTAAGGCAGAAATCAAGAATTTCTTTAAAATGAATGAGAACAAAGATACAACACAGCACTGTCTCTGGGAAACAGCTAAGGCAGTGTTAGGAGGAAAATTTATAGCACTAAATGCCCACATTAAAAAGTTAGAAAAATTTAACAAGCCTAACATTACAAGTAAAAGAACTAGAGAACAAAGACTAAACAAATCCCAAAGGTAGCAGAAGACAAATAAGCAAAATCAGAGCTGACATGCAGATTTAGACACACAAAAAAACCAAAAAATTAACAAATCAAGGAGATTTTTTTAAAAAAATAACAAAATAAAATTAATAGAGAGGCAGCTAGCTAGACTAATAAAGAAGAAAGCAGAGAAAATTCAAATAAACACAATCAGAAATGACAAGGAGGATATTACCACTGACCCAATAGAAATACAAACAACCATGAGAGAATATTATGAACACCTCCATGCACATAAAACCCATAAAAAAATGG